>CM042537.1:28974208-29129208 GCA_023630585.1 Cranoglanis bouderius
GGTTTCCTCCTCCAGTCCAAAGACAAGCATGGTAGGCTGATTGGCATTTCCAAAGTGTGTGTGTGTGTGTGATTGATTGTGCCCTGTGATGAGTTGGCACCCTGTCCAGGGTGTCCTCCACCTTGTGCCATGAGTTCCCTGGGATAGGCTCCAGGATGGATGGATGGATGATTGAAATCACAACTCACCATTATCAAAATGATTATATTTATTACATGAATAATGTACCGTTTCTATAGTAACAACTCATTCACAGGGACTTGAATGGCGGACGCTCTACACTTATACAGAGTAAGACTAATAATAAATGGATTAAATAATGTGTTATTTAACTGAGAAATACATATAACCGTTGATATGGTGAAGCTTTCTGTAAGGAAACATTTGTTTAACATTTACAGAAGGAGTCACCAGTGTCAGAACTTTCAAGCAGTCAGTAAGTTTTCCGCCATGGTAAAGTCTTCAGAGCAGAGGAGTTTGCGCTTTTCAGTTTCTTTGTAACTAGGTGTTCTAAATCATAAGAGGCACTAACTTGTCTTTAACATTAAATGTAACTGTCAATGGTTAAAAGGCACAATGTGTTAAATAAGAAATCGAATATTGTTTCGTTGGAATATCGCTGTGATTTGAGAGGAATAAAACGCTTTCGGCCATGACGTTATTGAAAAACAATGAACTTCAGGTTGGTAGCATTGACTTTGCTTCACATCAGGCCACATCACACTACCCCGACTTTGATTATTTTCCTATTCAGGCACACCCTGTTAAAAAGCACACCCTATTAACTTATTTGACTGTTTATTTGTATTGAATGGGTTTAATCCAAACATAAATCACATAAACAAGTCAGGTTCTGTACAATGTTATTTACAGCAAGGGACGGAGGAGAATAACTTTGTATATCCGTATATCTAATCGGGTCATAAACGCCGTACAGTTTTTCCCCCAGCTGTGGTTTGAGCCTAATGTGACAGACAGGCTTGTTTCTCCCTCTCAGTGAGTGTCTGGGCTTGTAAGTCCGGGCTGTAAAGAGTTGACTGGCTTAACCGGAGCCTCCACATGACAGCAAAAGCAACAGAATCAGTGGTGAGTCAGAAGTGCCTAGACTGCCTGAGGATGCATTTCAGATTCAAGATCAGCACCCTGATTCAGAGTGAGCTTTGAGAAAATTTGCAAATGTACAGTACTGTGCAAAGAAATGCTGGCACATGCAAAGAAATGCTGAAGAGCAAAGATGCCTTCAAAATAATGAAATTAAATGTTTCTACGGTAAAGAGCAGTAAACGGTAGTAAATGAAACAAAGTCAATATTTGCTGTGACATCAAAATAAAAATAGTAGTCTCCGGTACAATGTGTGCAGTTTTATAAGGAAATGAGCTGGTAAGTTTTATTGAGCATCTTGCAGAACCAGACACAGTTCTTCTGGAGACTTTGACTTTCGCACTCGCTTCTTATTTTTGCAGCAAAACCCAGCAGCCTTCATTGTGTTTTTTTGTCTGAAAAGTGTCTCTTACTGCTATGCTGCTTTCTTTAATGACATACAAACATTTTTTCTGTAACATTTAATTTTGTGCTAGAAAACTAATGTTTGGGAATCTAAAATGTTTTTTGTTCTGACTTGATAATGTAGACGTCATAAAATAAAAAATCTATAACAAAAAAAAAAAAAAAAATAGGGTGCCTAAAACTTTTGCACAGTACTGTATATTCTCAGTGTTCCCAGGATGTACTCTCAAGCCATCGCAAACCAGACCCAGGATAAGAGCTCACTGAAAAACTTGCTGTAAAAGTATAAAAACCTAATTGAGGGTCAAAATTATATGGTTATATGTCTTAAAATCACACAAATAGAATTTCAAGGTCATTCGTTTCATTTATTGTCTCTGGCCAGAATAGTTAAAACTGTCATTAAACGTATGGGATGTAATAATTTATACCACAGTGCTGTTGAATTCTTGAATCTCATTGATCAGAAGTGGCTTAGTGATTAACACGTTTGCCTCGCACCTCCTCGCACCTCCAGTCCAGAGACATGCGTTGTAGGCTGATTGGCATTTCCAAATTGTCCGTAGTATGTGAATGGGTGTGTGATTGTGTGTGCAGTTGTGCCCTACGATGGGCTGGCCTGCCATCCAGGGTGTCCCCTGCCTTGTTCCCCAAGTCCCCTGGAGTAGGCTCCAGGTTCCCCTGTGACCCCATGTAGGATAAGCTGTATGGAAATTGGATGCATTGATTGGTCAGAATGTGTTGATTCATTTTCTCAAATCACAGGTCAACATGATGTAATGTTCCCATTCTAATATGTTATTGTTTCTGTAGTAACGACTTGTACACGGACTTGTACGGTGGACGCTCCACATAACCTGATTTTTTTTTTTTTTACCAAGCATATGTAATTGCTGATATTCTGACTATTAAAAAAAAGACTTTAAATAAATGTTATTTATCAATTTTGGAAGGAGTCTCCAGTGTTAGTGTAATAATTAGAAGCAAAGCTCTTCCTTTAAATTCTCTGACAAGTCTTCAGGACTGAGATTTTGCGCTTTGGTGTTTCTTGGTAACATGACAAACTGTATTTTTTTTTTGTCTCATCACTTAGCAGCTATACATGTTCCTTCACCAGCCTCTTTTTTTTTTCTCTCTCTCTCGAAGTTAATAACAGGAACTTAGTTGTTTTGCGAACGTTATTTATTTATTTATTGGAAAATAATCAACTTCGCCCTGTCGTGTCTTTTCCTTAAATAGCACGGTCAATAATATACATGCACATCTAACACGGTACAAAGACAAATGCTACATAAGATAAAACGTGAATAGATGTTATAGTCTATATTGTTAATAGAAATGCACATACTGTATACCAGAGCAGATCAAAAATAACATAAGCATGCAGTACAGCAAAAGGAAGAGGAGATGAAGCATTGGAGCACGGCTCAGTGTGGGAGCTTGGTGTGGTGATGGTAGTGTGATGTGGTAGTGCAGAGCTGTGTGTGTGTGTGTGTGTGTGTGTGTGTGTTGAGGGTGGGGCGCTCGTTGTCGGGCAGACGGAGATGTGGAGCAGACCGGGCAGGGCTGCTCATGGAAGCTGCAGGTTTGAGGGGGAACAAAGGCCTGCTTGTGTGGAGAGCGTTGAGGAGGAGGAGGTGGAGGCAGTGAGTACCTGATGCTGGAGGAAGGTGGCTGCAGGAAGGAGCACGTGGCAGGAGCTTGGGAACGCTGCCATAGAGCAGCTGATTGAGAAGACAAGTCTCTCTATGATTGTTCTCAATTGATCCCTTTCTTTTCCCTTTAACATGGTGGTTATTTAAAGAAGGCTCGTTATTGGCTTTAAATACTTGGAAAAATACTTGACAGTAGGGTTGTGTTCTGTTGGTCCTGCCAAAAATTGTACAAGGAAATATTTTTTTTACCTGCTGAGAAAATGAATGAGTGGGGATTTAGGGTGTTTAAACAGTGGGTGTGTGGCAGCGTGATAATGATTAAAATGTTCTTTTTTTTAAATCAATCATTAAATAAACAAGCAAGCAAAGCAACACAATTAAAATGTATCTAACCTCCAGTTTTACCCAAGCTCACTAATATCATGCACAATCATGATTAATAAAATGGAAGCCAAAGAAATCATGATCACAGTCTTGGCACATTCTGCGGATGTGAACGGAGCTCTCCAAGTCAGCCGTTCTGGCAGCGATCATGTGTTTTTAGTTGTCAGTGACGTTTCCTGATGATGTCTTTAGCTGAATTTTTTCTCCTTTTTCCATTATTCTTGTTTCTTTTTCTGAACCTGGAATTAAACAGAGCCAGATGTTGGTATGTTCGCCACCGTCACTGAAATAACTACATTGTTTAAAGGGGGGAAAAAACAGCAAAAAAAAAAAAACTAAAGCTGGGTCTCAAGTATGTTGAATGCACTACAGGTGTTGACAGTTGTAGTACAGTACAGTTCAATTTCAATTAAATTTTAATTGTATAGCGCTTTTCACAACGGATATTGTCACAAAGCAGCTTTACAGAAATGTATACATTCGGGATATAGATTTTAAACGTGCGAATTTATCCCTAATGAGCAAGTCAGAGGCGACGGTGGCAAGGGGAAAAACTCCCTGAGACGATATGAGGAAAAAACTTTGAGAGGAACCAGATTTGAAAGGGAACCCAATCCTCATGTGGGTGACACTGGATAGTGCGATTTATAAATAAATCCCTTCTATAACTGTGTGCTAAAAAGTGCAACTGTGTAACCAGGAAATTAATTATAGTTTTTACATGAAGTCTGTTTTTGTTATCCGCTGTTCACTGATTGAGACTTGAGAGCAAAACTGTTTGTGGCAACTGTAGTCCTAAAGCTATCATAGCATAACTGTTCATATGAGTTGTGGTCCAAAGCCATCTTCATGGTTTTTAAGTGGTACCATCCTCAATAATCTCAATGATCTTCAGGCTGTCCATGTGGGGGCCATCCTCCACATCCTCAACAGAGTGATTTTCCAATTGATGAGAACTCCAACCAGAAGTAGGGCATCAGGATGGATCAGGCAGGTCCGGAGAGCAGAAGGAGTCAGGATCACTAGTATCTCAGTACAGGACCTGAGCCTAGGTTTCCCCATGTGTGCAGGAATGCTGTTGTGTTTCTCTGCTCAACATTTCAAGCGTAACCCACATGCAACACCAGAGCATGTCCCCAACCACACACACACACAGACATCTATTCTGTTTTTCTATGCACAGTGTGGGTGTGTGAGTGTTCCTGCTGGGCCATATGCCTATATAATATTGATGTCCAGATAAATCCTGTCACGTTTTTCATAGGTATCAAAGTATCGCAAGATAATTTTATAACTTTTTTCGAACAGTTGCAAACTCTGGAGGGGGAAAAAAAAAAAAGCACAACGAGAGACTTTACCAGGACTGGCTTCGGTTTCATTTCTGTGTTCGTCATGCCTTTAAGATCAGTGGTTCATCCAATTAAAAGTTAAAACAATATCATTCCAGTGTGGATAGTAGTTTAAGCAGACTATCCAACCAAATCCTCAAGCTCCTCGAAGTCTTTCACAGTTCCATTGCTAATGTGCATGTGAGCTTTGAGTCTCGTTTGTGCTGCTGTGTGCGTCGAATCCAGGATACTTTCACCATGGTGTCATAGAGTCACTCTGCTGGGGAAAAAAAGACGCAGGAGTTGTTCTCATGTTTGCGTACCGTTGTGGTTTCATTACAGAATCGACCGGAAGATGTCCAGCAGTCAGACGAATTATAAACTGGACGAAGCGCAGGCCATCTTTAACGAACTACGCAGCATAAAGAAGGCCATCAGCTCGGGCGAGAAGGAGAGGCAGGACCTCATCCAGGTGAGCTGCTGTTTCTAAAACTTTCATCACCCTCTTCTCTTACACTGTCACAAAACACACCAGATGCATTTGCTTTTAGCACTGCTACAGGTAATGTCAAACTGACATTGTAAAGCATTTTTCTTTAATAGAAAGGAGGAGGAAGTGAAACAGGACATATTATTGGTTAATATTCGCCCTGACTGTGCTCGCATGGTTGCGTAAGGAAAAAAAAAAAACAAGATTGTGGATAAATCTGAACTTTATCTTTTGAGGCATTAATGCTCATGAATTATGCAGTTTGATGAAGGACATGAATTAACAAGCTTAAATGTTTATTTATTTATTTTTTCCATTTTTCATGAACGAGTCCCTGGCTCCTTCATGTGCCCCTATCCTAATCGCAGTTAACAGTTTTTGTTTTTTTTGTTTTTTTCCTTCATAGCATGCTGAATACTGCCACCATGTGGGAAATATTTTTCCCCACCTTACAATATAAAGTGCACCAAGTTTACCCCCCCCCCCTTTATTGGAACTTAATAAGGGAGCTGAAGCAAGAAAATTCATGCTGTAGCACTTTTTTTTTTTTAAGATATTGGGAGATTAAAATCTCATTAGAAACTCTGAATTAGGATTTAACATGTGACAAGTGTTACTGTGTTATAAAGTATACGAGCCAATCGTGTTCTGATATGCAAATGCAGAGCATGCAACACTAGCATTTAGCACAAAAAGGATGTGGACCCATGTAGGTTTAGGAGAGTTTATAATTTGTGTATAATTTATATATCTATTTATATATATAGATAGATCGATTAATCGATCATTTTATGGCTTTGAAATGTTTTGGCTGACTTTAATCATGGTTTTAAGGGGCTAATTTGTAAACTATACTGAATAAATGGATCGGACCAAGGAGTACCGAGTCTGGCAAGAGAGCCTTACTATCATTTCGAAGAAATTTTGGCACACAAACAAAACCTGAATGATTCCTCTAATCTTGTGTCATAGTATTAAGTCTTAGTGACTGGACTTGCATCTCTGAACAGAGTGGAAAGTCTGCGGCATCACCTATCACCTACTTATAATACTGTCCTGGCATGTTTACCCCAGTGATTTCAGACCAGTTCACACCTCCACACCCTGACATCATGTCTACCTTATAATGTCAGTGGTGTGTTTAGATACAGCAGGGATTCCCCACCATTCAATAGAGCAGTGATGAAACGTCTTCATGAACTCGGTACAAGTCCATTTGCCAAAACTTACTACTACAATGCGTTGATCGTTTCCTGATGACTAAACAGATTTACAAACTCAATCTGCTGAACTGTTGGTCTCATGAATGAAACCTTCATGTAAATAGCAAAACACTAAGATTTAATTTCTACATGACCTTTATGAATAGCCCGGATGACTTTAAAAACCTCACACCCTCAAATCACAATCTTTTTCATTTGCCTGTCCTCTTTCTGTCTCATGCAGAGCCTGGCCAAGCTGACGGGGAATTTTCACAACCTTTCCATCAGTGACTCTGTAAATGAGGCGGGCACCAGCTCAATGGCTCCAGGCGACTCAGTCAGCGGGCAGCAATACACCGACGCCGGCTGTCAGACTGACCTGATTGGAGAGGTCAGTAGTGCAGAACAATAGGAAAAAGACCGGAAAATGTTATACAGTACATGAGAATTAGAAAGCACAAGGAACAATAGTGACTCTAAGATCTGTATGTAAGGGATAAAATAGAACAGCGCTTGCTGTTTATAGGAAACTAATCAACATTGGTGGTGTGATGCGTCCCTGCGCAAAGCTGTTGTTTTCCTATAACAACCTGTCCTGAAGTGTTCTGTTCCTCCTATACCACTGCAATTTGCCAACAGTTGCAGTTTTTAATTTATCAATGAATGACTTTTTATAGTTACAATTAATGTTCCAGAACATCCGTGAGACAAGTTAGTTCCAGTTATCTCTTACATTACAGCAGCTTTTTTTATCTGGCTTGGAGTTACAGTAATAAAACAAAGAAAAACAACAGTTTGTCATGTTACCAAGAAAGCACAAAGCCCTTTGTCCTAAAGACTCTCCCATGGCGGAAACGTTACTGACTATTGCAAAGCGCTGACACTGGAGACTCCTTCCCTACATGTTAAATAAATGTCGCCCTACAGAAAGCTTCACCATGTCAACAATTACAGTTTTTATCGTTAAATTGTCTTATTAAATCCATTTATTGTTAGCCTCAGTTTATGTGACGCATTCGCCGTTCAAGTTGAATGAGTTGTTACTATAGAAATATATGAGAACATGCATTTTAATGCAAACCTGTGATTTGAATCACAGCCGGCCCTGTTGTCTGAGCCGTGCTTTTAGAGAAAATTAATCAACACGTTCTGACCAATCAGATTTGAGAATTCAGTAGTTCTGTGGTGTAACAGCACTATAACTGATGCAATGGAGTGTGTTTTCTGTACACAGGGTACCATTCACAATCACTGGTATTTCACACAGTGGCGGTAAAAGAATGCCGTTTAAAACATAAACAGTCTAAAAAAAAAAAAAGAGAACATTTTCATAAGCAATTCTATAAAAAGCACAATTGTAAGATTTTGTTGCACAAAATCAAATTGAGTAGAGATTAATTTGAGCTTAATTAGAGATTTAAAATCTGCTTTTTCCTGCAGCAGTAGACAGATTTACTCTTACAAAATTGTTTCCATGAAAACAAGCCAAGAGATGTAACCTCTGCTAAATATTTCACTTTGTAAGATGCACTGTAGCTTTAAATACTTCAAATAATTTCTAAAATACACCGACTCTGAGACAACACCAGAGTTTAATTTTTTTTTTTTTTTTATTACTGCACAGCAGGATCATTGTTATAATTCGCGAACTTGTTTTTCCACTTTGATTCCCAGGAATCGTCCCCATTAGTTGACAAAGTCAGGCTCACCTGGCAGTATGAAGAGGCCAAGAAAAAGTAAGTCCAATTTTCCACATGACTCTAGAATACTGATGGGGTTTTTTTCCCTCTAAAATGTATTTCTCCAAATATGTTTTGTGTATTTTTAATTTCATATGTCGCAATGAATCAATTAATGGAATGCACAACAAAAAGTCTACATTTAAAATGAGGGGCAGAAATCCAGTGTGTTGTGTATATATATAAGACTTTTGTATAAGTATGTTTTATTTGCACCGTCTCCGTGTCTCTTAAAGCTCTCAGCTGCCTCCAACAGAAGAGTTTTTGAAGATTACTCTTCTCTGGGCTGAGAGTCTGGTGATCACACGCTTTATCAGCTGTGTGACTCCGTCTGGCACTGTCTGGTTTTTTTTCTGTGAAACCCAGACTTGCCCAGGGTAATGGCCTTGGCCATTTGTTACGCTGACAGCAAGCGGACCTTCCTTATGAGACGCTTGTTGCCATAGAGACGGTGTACGCTAGCCATGAAAAATGAGTGGACGGGGAAAACCTGTGGAAACTTGCATGCTCTGTCACTGAGTCATGCCTTCTGAAATCCAAAACGCACATTTCAGGATCTACCAATGGCTCACTCATGTTTTACGACATGCTGTTAGCAGACAGCAGCTATAACTTTAAAAAAAAAAAGAAAAAAAAAAGATAAGGTCACTTTTTACTGATGTGGTCCTATTTTGGATTTATTAGTGCTTAGCTGTCAGACTCCACCAGACTTTACCATTATTATCTTATTTAACGATTGACTCGTATAATTACCAAAGCCTTCTTATGTTCTGTTTAGTGTGTTATAACAAGGGAAAACAAATTTTCAAATAGTTTGAAACTCTTGATTTAGAGAATGCGACCAAAGTAACATTTCGATCTACAGAATATTCTGTATATCTGTGAATATTACATGCATAATCTAGCTTTTTTTTTTTTTCCCAACTTGCCTTCTATGTACCACGTCTATAACGTATGGGAAATTACTACAAATAAAGAATTTAGCAGGTAGCACTGCCACCTCACAGCTCCACGATTCCTGGTTCCATCATGAGTTTGGTTTACTGTCGGTGTGGAGTTTCACATGTTCTGCTCATGTTTGTTTTGGTTTACTTCGGGTTCTCCGGTTTCCTCCCACCTTCCCAAGTCATGTCGGAAGGTGGATTGGTTATTCTAAATTGTGAATGTGTGTCTGTAGGGCCTTGTGGCGGACTGGCATCCCAACCAGGATTGTAATTCCTGCCTCACACTCAGTGGTCCTGGGAAAGTAACGCTAACCAGGATAAAGCACTTGAATGAATGAATGAATGAATGACAGAATTTAGACTCTTTGTACTGAGGAAGGAATGGAAAACCTGCTTAGTACAAGCTTAAAATTGAAGTCTCAATGCAGTTGTTGGGGCGGTCAGTGCTCAGTTCAGAGAAACATGTCGAAATTCTTCTCTGTGGTTATTATAGCACATATAACACTTTGCTCTTCTGGGGGAACCCTTAATAGTGCTTTATAGAACCCTACAATATATATATATATATATATATATATATATATATATATATATATATATATATATATATATATATATGTATATTTATATATATTTTTTTTTTTTTTTTTTTTTTTTTTTTTTTTTCAGAAAATCTGCAGAGCTAGAACTGTTAAGCATCCACCGAACCCTTAAAAGGTTGCAATATTCTGGAATATTTCTTTAAAAATGCATATCCTCACTACTCCGCATCTCCTTTTCAGAGTGTCCAGCATTCAGCACCAGCTGGCCAAGTTGGACAGTGAGAGCTGGTCAGGACGTGCCGAGGCCGATCGGGATCGGGACTGTCTGCAGCTGCTGAAGGAGAAGGAGGCGCTCCTGCAGGAGCTGACCCTCCTCAGTGAGCAGCATCACCCCCCGGAGGTGCTGGTCCAGCTCGAGGAGGAGAGACACAAACTGGAGGAGGAGGTGCAGAAAGCCCAGAGCACACAGAGCCAGGGCGCCAACCAAAGGTCAGCATCCAAGTGCTAACTAAGTAAGGTGATGCGTTTTGACAGAGGACACTGCAGTCCGGTTTGCTGGACTGCATGCGGGCTAACTGCTGCCTGTAGTGAATAAACAAAAGAGCCTCCATGATAAGAGGTGCTATCAGTAAGAAGACACAGAAGAGCAGTAAACATTTGATAGTGCATTCCAAACCATCATTATGGAGGCATTGTTGTGTATCACAATCACTCAGCCATGGTGGTCCAGTGTAGATGCTTTCAAGTAAATAAGGGCACCCTCATTGCCTCAGCAGGAGCACAGAGGACGCCGTGAGGCACTGCTGATTGTGGCGCCAGTAAAATATTCGTAAAGGTTTTTTATGATAAAATGTCATTTGACCCTATATGCATATTCATTAAGGCATTAAAAGTCACAGCTGATGTGTAGCATTAATGTAGTTTTTTTTTCTTTTTACCATGTAAAATGAAAATACTTAGTTAATAAGCCAGTAGAAATGTCGGAGAACATGGATTGAGACCAGTCTGAATTAAATTTGTGTCAGAACGAGGTGGGGAATCTGTTTAATTATTTAGTAATTAGATGAATAATCACTGTTTATACCATGGTCTGTCTGAATACTCGATTCTGATTGGCTGGAAGGTGTGCGTTCAAACCGTGTAATGCACAGGTAATTCCAGTCAGTTTAATCACCGTTCTAAATGAATGTGCTGCCTATAAACCGTTGTAACCATAGTAACATACAGTTACAGTTGCATACAGTAGTTAATCTCACAGCTTCATTATTAGTAGAGACGTGGCACAGACACAGGCAATTCACACATGCACAATCTCTCTCTCTCTCTCTCTAATAACTATTTATTATAATATACTGAAATAATTGTAATCTTATCGCACTACTTTATCTCTGTGTATGATTTATAGCAGCTAGAATTCTAGATCTAACGCCCAGCGTATAAAATAACTAACAAAAATTAACCATTATTTTCATCCTTTCAGTCAAATTTTGCACTGCAAACATCAATGACAGCTTTAACTTGTCAGTGCTGTCAAGTGACCATGGTATAAGCACAATAATCCACAGCTAGGCGTGCATTACACGATTCATGTAGGGTGTTTCTTTGCCTCCACATCATGCATTAAAATCGTGTAATGCACACCTAGCCGTGGATTATCCCTTGCATAAACCTGCAGTGACTAATATTGCTGATGGAAATTCTGGGAAAAACTAAAATTAAGTAAAATATTCTTAAAAAAAAAAAAGAAAAAGAAAAGGTGACGGGACATCCAGCTGCTATTATGAAACAGGATGTGTGGTTTTCTCAAGGACATTTACATTTGCTGAAACATTTGATGTAACTCGAATCTTGTGTTAAACACAACTGAAGCAATTAAGCACTTTGCCAACAGTCTGACCTAATGTTATCTGCTTGTTATACTCGGACAGGACACATTTTTAACAGTTCATTTGGAGTCTACATCTGGAATGAATTCATTCAGACTGCATTTAAACTTAGCCTGTGTGTGTGTGTGTGTGTGTGTGTGTCTGTGTGTGTGTGTGTGTGTGTGTGTGTGTGTGTGTGTGTAGGATACTGCAGCAAGAGAAGAGGAATGTGTTACTGAGACAGTTGGAGGAGGCGACCCGCATCACAACCTATCTCCACTCTCAGCTCAAAAGGTATGTTATACACATACATGCGCATGTCTACTTGGACTCGAAGATGTCTTGACACTCCAGTTGACTACTAGACACGATAGAAAACGTTGCATTGCAAAGATTATGTAATCGTTTGGTGCTGGTCCATTTACTCACAACAATGTAATGGCATGGTAGTGAGTGTTGGTGTTGGTACCAATGTTTATTTTATTGTTATTTTATATTACAGTAATATTGTTTAATCAATTGGTGTAGTCATTAATAAGCTTATATTCTCTCTTGTCTCTCTGTTCCCAGTCTCTCAGCCAGCACCCTGACCATGTCCTCCAGCAGCAGCCGTGGTTCTCTGGCCTCAAGTCGGGGCTCGTTAACATCTAGCCGTGGCTCTCTGAGCTCACTCAGCTTTACCGACATCTACGGCATGCCCCAATACGAGCGCCAGGAGGCCTGCCTGGACATTCCCGAGCCCACCTGGCGCTACCCCATGCCTGTGGAGCCTTCCTGCAGAGACGTCTCGTCTGTGCTAGGGCCCAAACGGGTCCACGAGGCTCCGCAGTCTCTCACCTCCCTCTCGTCGCGCTCTTCTCTCTCCTCCCTCTCTCCTCCCAGCTCTCCGATGGACACGCCGTACCACTCGGGCCCTCCGGACTGCCCGCTGACGCAAATGACTGAGGAGTACATGGAGCTAGCCGGCCGCGGCCTGGTGCTTGAGGGCTTTCGGGGGCAAACACACAGTCAAACCCAGCAACTAGCTGCTCTTCCTGGAGAAGGAGAGGCAGGAGGCTCTACTTCAGCTCATCTGCTAGAGGTCAAGGGCAGTAGAGATGGTGGTGTTCAGGGCCTGTATAGCTCTGCAGGTGAGGAATGACATCAGAAAATGATCATGAAATCCTCCTTGGTACCACTGTCTTCGCTTTTCAGCAGGTTTAGTTTTTGGAAAATGTTGACAGTTATACAGTTGACTGCAAAAGTTTACACCCCATTCATGTTCTGAGTATTAAAAAAGACAAGAAATGTACCTGTATTTTGACTGTGTCAAACTGTTAATGTCATGCTGTGTGCTGTGTGTGTCTTTCGGCTGTGTGTGGAGGTGCAGGAGTGACTCTACGATCTAACAGTGTGAAGCGGAGCGGCCGCCGCAGGGCTCGCCGTGTCTCTGCCGGCATGAATGAAGACGTGTTAGCCACGGACAGCGGCGTGTTTGAGGCCTGGAGCAGAAGGTTAGAGTGGTATTTTACCACACACACACACTCAGTACAAAGAAATTCACAATGCACATGGAGGAATATTTGCCAAGTGTAAATTCTGTGACCTTGCAGCCATCCATGACTAGGGGTCTACGGGAATGTAGCCAAGGCAAAGAGATGCTAACCAGTCATGATGTGTTTTCATGCTCAAAACCTGGGACATTACTGGCATACATTTACTAATAATATTATTACTTTATAATCTTGTTTAGGCTGTCTTAAAGAGTTAGTTTATTTAGTTTAGTTAGTTTAGCATGCGGACATGTAGTCTGCTTAAAGATGTCTAAAACCTGGCTAGCTAAGTGTGATTTCGTCCTCACACAGTGAACGATACGCTTTGATCGAGTTACATCATAGTTACAGCATGTTTTGGCAAAATGGCCATAAGCCTAATCAATTTAGTTTGTAATTAGATACCAGCGGCCAAGATGTCTGTTATGCTCCTTCGGTTCGGGAATGCATGTTGTTTTCAAGGCCATATATAGTAGAAAATATTGATATTTTTTCCCCAAACATATGATTAAAAAAACACACACAGTGTTTAAAAAGCATTAAACAGTTTAGCATTATTCCAGTTCCTACATACATTTTCATGAATGGTGAGAAGCTGCTTTACACAGGAGTGTGAGGAGTGTGTGAACCTATGTGGTCTGCCTTCTATGTCTTATGCTGTTTGAGAACACTGAGAGCACATTAAGGGTTTCTCTGACACCCTGCTGTAACCTTTAACCTAGCAGAAACACTACCAGTGTGATGGTACTAGAGTAGCAACGCAAACGTCGTTCATCCCATGCACACGTTTCTCAAGTAGAAAGAATCCTTTGTTCCAAACTAAAGTTTAGACACACATTATAGGAATATGTTGTTAATATAAAGTAGTTTGGGTTATTTTTGTTGTTTGTGTTAACGCATGTGATTTTCTGTATTGCCTGTCGATAGCTGTGTTTTGTTTGATCGTTTCGCGAAATGGTTCTTCCCAGCAGGACAGAGGAGACAGACGAGGTCATGCTTAGCCGAGATGCAATCAGCACTCCAGAATCCCCTCAGGTCCAGCTGGGACTCCTGTAAGCCTGTCTATCTCACTCTCTTTTTTTTTTTTTTTCCTCTCTATCTCTCACTCTATCTCTCTGATTCTCTTTGTAGTTCACCACTCATCCCACAGACATGTTTTGAAGCTAGGGATCATTTTCACTGTAAAACAATTTAGATAAAATTTAAAGACCCCCCCATTACAACGCATTTTGCAAATATTTTGAATGATATAAACAGCATTTTTTCCCTGGTTAATTTAAAATTGCAGTTAGATTTAATTTGACTGAAACATATTTTTTGAGATGCACAGAACGTTTTGAACATAATAATAATAATAAGAAGAAGAAGAATAAGAATAATAAGAATAATAATAAATGTAGTCAGAACCTGTACCAACCCCCTACAGGTTCCATTCAGCATCTTAAAACATGACATCCTGATCAATCGGTACATAATAGTTTTACGTTTACATAATTCTTTGTTTTATGTATTGTTATTGTATTGGAATAATGTCATTTAAAGGTATTTTGAATAATATGTGTGTGAGAAATTGAAAACCTTAAAAAGTGTAACACAAATTAAAATTAAATTGATTTTTCTTTTCTACAGAAGTTTACACAAAAGTATTAAGGTTTTCATTTGAATCACCCTCGTAATATAATTATACTGTAAGAGTGAATAATGTGAGTAATAAAGTGCATTTTTATAACTTTGTAGTTTTTGAATGGAGCATGAATTGTCTAATGATTTCAATTGATTCCTTCCTACTTTAAAAAGCAATAAAATACATTTTTTAAATGAATTTTTTTTAAAGGTGCTTTATTTTATTTTCCCATTCTTCAGTTCAGAATGCACTGAATGTCGCTTTCTATTTTGGCCAGTGATTTTCAGTTTGGTGCGCCACTTCATATTAGATGGCTGACCTGATGGGTTATTATAACTAAATAATAATATTATAATAATAGTAATTGATAACTGTTCATAGTGAACTTCACAATCATCAGGTCATTAATAAATAATGAGACTCCTTGACTTACACCACTTTGAGGATTACTTTGAGAGTGATGTGATGTGATGTGATGTTCGTTGCCTCTGGCTCTGCAGAATGTTGGTGTTTTTTCTGAGCAGGCCCATTCTGGGTTCATTTCTGCAGGTATGATTCCAGTTCCATGTCTCTGCTGCTTCATGTGCTCCAAATGAGAAATCTGAGCAAGGCCACTGTAAGAGATGGCTACAAAGTGTAAGTCTGCTTTTATTTATTTGAGCTTGTATAGTCAGAATGCTGGAGGAATGTATAGTGGCTACTTTCTGGCCATGATTGACTCTGTAGGTGTGCTTTTTAAAAAAAATAAATAAATAAATAAATAAATGTTTTTTAGCTTTGTGAAGGTGCACGTGCTGCCCGTGGACGCCAGTCGGCCGTGCACGTACTACTGCTGCAAGGCCCAACTGCTGCAAGGCTCAACTCTCAGCTTTAACGAGGGTTTCCAGATCCTGCTGCCTGCAGGGGGTGCTGTCTCCCACGCCCTGCACCTGCAGCTCTGTGCCCTCGGACCCCTCGGACACGATGAACTACTGGTGAGATGAGAACGTACACGCGCTGTTACCGAGCTACACAATTACAAGCAATGTTAGAAATAAATGATCATTTCTATAAACACCACTTGCTTGGTTTTAAAGTCTAACCATCACCATCAGTTCCCAGCCTCTGTATTAGTGGTTGATAGCATTTCGTGTGTGTGTGTGTGTGTGTGTGTGTGTGTGTGTGTGTGTGTGAGACAGGGCTCAGCTCAGGTGGCACTGGCTGATTGTGCGAGCAGCACGGAGATGTTGTTCCAGTGGCACCGCGTGCAGCTGCTGCAGCAGGAGAACCACAGGGCCGAGCCTAGGAGCCTGTGCCAACCTGGACACAGTGTGGACGAGGAAGAGGAGGAGGATGAAGAGCATAGCAGAGCACAGGTAAGGACATAGCTCACTGAGAACACTTAACTCACACTGTGCACACGTTTACTAGATCCTCATATACTGAGAAAATGCTCCTGTGTTGTGTGTGTGTGTGTGTGTGTATGTAGGTGTCCGTGGCGGCTCAGCTGAACGAAGGGAAGAGAGAGCTGGATCTGAGCGAGGAGGAGCTCGAGAGGAAGGAAGAGCAGGGAGAAGCTGTGTCTGAGAGGTACATTATTATGCAAATCCGAATGCTTGAATGAAATTCAAATATACCTGAATATCTAAGTATCCTATTCATATAACATATGCTTGTGTATAAATATGGTCATCTTTTTTATAATCAACACTGATGCTGGCTTAGTTCAGACCTCTGTGTGTTACGCATCATCATTGCTTCTGCTTTAATAACGGTCAATATTAAACTTTTCAACTGAAGAAAATCAAACTTTTGATAAAAGTAGTGAACTCTTGGGAACGTCTGTATATTTAACCTGATATACGCACATACCTCTGTGTTTCTGAACAAGACGTTTCTTATTTACATACATATACAGTCATATAGTTCTTGAAAATTTCAAAATTTTTATGTAACGTTAATTTTTATATCTAATACAGTAAAGCTGATCACTTGATTTTAGGTTATGATAGCCTCTGTACTCATTTTAGTGCCCAAACCTCATTTTAAAGTATCGACAATTAACAAGTCAGTCCTATTAAACCCCCTGCAATGTGTGTGTGTGTGTGTGTGTGTGTGTGTGTGTGTGTGTGTGTGTGTGTGTGTGTGTGTGTGTTAGGAGTTGGCAGGCTGAATCAGTGGACAGTGGCTGCAGTAACAGCACAGCATTCGCCTCTCCGTGTCCCGAGGGTCTGTGTGCTGAGGGCTTCTGTATAGCCACCGGGGGGCGCTGTGTCCCTCATTCAGACAGGTCTCTCATTATAAAGGTAATCGACATGCTTAACTTTTCACTATTTTCCTTTAAAGTAAGACAGTTACAAAATAAAAAACTGAGAAGAAATAAATTATAATTTTTATATAACATTTAAAAAAAGTTAGGAAAGAGCCAGAGAAGATAAAACATGGAGAGAAACCAAGGAAGTTTGTGTTTACAGAATGTTACAATTTTTTTTATTTTTCTTTTTTCTTTTTTTTTCCAAAAATGAGTTTGATTAAATATAAAAAGTAGGGAAAAGACTTATGAAATAAGATGGCAATAATGAATATCTTTGGCGTAAACGTCATTCAGTCCTAATCCTGCTCTGTGTCTACATGATCTTGTTGTTTCTGTATAACACACACACACACTTCATATGCTCTCAGGTTGACAAGGCAACCAACACTGAGCTAATGCGAATGCAGCCTAAGGAGAGGCCAGGGCGATATGGACACGGCCCCCCGTTCCTGCGCACAAGCACACTGTCACGCTCGCACACATTCTCACCTGGAGCCCGCAGCCAGTATGTCTGCAGGGTGAGTGTGAGACACACACACACATGTACACACACACACACACAAACGCACACACTTGCAAAGAGGTTGTATAAAGATTAGCAGCACTAGGGGCTCATTTCCTTCTCTCTCTCCCTCTCTCCCTCTCCCTCTCCCTCTATACACCTCTACTCTCTCTCTCTCTCTCTCTCTCTCTCTCTCTCTCTCTCTCTCTCTCTCTCTCTCAGCTGTACCGCAGTGACAGTGACAGCTCCACTCTACCAAAGAAGTCCCCCTTTATCAGAAACACTCTGGAGAGAAGAACACTGAGATACAAACAGGTGAGCAAAGCAAAAGAATCGTCCTGAAAAATGACACCATGACTTTCTACAGGTAAAATGTCTTTTTGCACCTTGATGCTTCTTAATTTTACATTTCTATGGCCTACACTGAGGGTTTTTTCTTTTTTTCTTTTTAAGTATGACAAGTTGTCATACTAATTTATTATTATTATTATTATTATTATTATTATTATTATTATCATCATCATTTACTCCATCATAAAAAAAAAAACACCAGGCTTAATGGATTTCCATTAGGGCTGTGAGAATTAATAGCAATAGTGTTTGCATACTGTCTGAATTGTCATTATATGACTTATCCGAAGGCAGACATGTTCCTCTTTTAATCACCTAACATGAGTCTCCAAACCTTTTGGCTCCTTGCCCTCTTAATTTTGGGAAAAGTATGTGAATAAATTCGTGATTTATGGTGTAAATAATTGTTTGCTTTATTATTATTTAATGTCATTTATGTCTCAGTTCTAATTAAATACAAACAAAAACGTGTCTTAAAACTGATGTTGCATGTAAGTGTTTAACAATTTACAACAGGCACTATTTCAGTGACTCTTTTTCTGAGTTGCAAATGCTGATTTAGTGAGCACATAGTCATTTAAAAGTAAGTGTAATGCTTACAAAGTAAATTGATTCATCTGAAGTGTACATTATGTAAGAAATAATTATGTAAAGATAATAAATTAACACTTTTTTTTTTTTTTTTTTTTTTAGATAAATGTAGCTAAGTACCTCTTGTGTCTCCTTTCAATTTTAAATTTGTAGCAAATGTAAATGTTTTGTGCATCAAGGCAGATTTTTTTAAAAGAAAGAATTATGAATTTCTCGCTCTGTGGCTCAAAGTCAGTTTGTGCATGTGTGTATATATAATGTCATGTGTGTCTGACTTGCAGCAGCCTCACCGTTCCTCCCTGGCTGAGCAGCCCACCCGTACCTCCCTGGATCTGGAGCTGGACCTCCAGGCATGCCGTACGCGGCAGAGGCAGCTGAGTGAGGAGCTGAACGCTCTGAGAGAGCTGAAGATGAGGTTGGAGGAGCCGAGTCAGAGTGTCCAGGGGCCTCAGAGTGTCCGTGGTCCGGTGGATCTGCCTCACTCGGCCCTGAGGGACGAGCGCTTCCGCAACCTTCTGCGAGAGGCCCACAGACAAGTACTGCACACCTAAACACATCACCATAACATTGTGGAGTGAACAGTGGGACAGACAAATTAGATCAGTGATGTACCTGACGTGTAACTATATGTGCATGTGAGCTAAAGGCACAGACTCTCCTGTGTACCTTTTAATACATTTAATCCAAAACTTGTGACCTAGAGGGTGGGGGTGTGAGTAAATATGACTGGCCATCAGATTTCCATGCCAAATTTTATGTCAAGTTAAAATTTGAACTAAAACGGTGTTCACCTCAGAAGTGGGAACTCTTTACGTAATGTCCGAGCTCTGCGTATTTGAGCTACAAAGTCAGGGGGAAAAACATGGACACATTCATTAAAGCGTGTTTTGTTACTAACAAGCTAGTCAGCTGACATTAGTAATAATGAATATGTATTTACTTTCTCAAAACAGTGAACTGTATGGTCAATATTATAAATGTAACCAACTATGTTGATGGATTTAAAGTAAATTCTACTATAAACTCATTTAAAGTAACAAAGCGAGAGCTTGTTTACTGTTGGCAGTGTGAACAGCCACGTTGGCATGGCATCATATCACTGCACTCAGGGTTCAGGACACCTTCCTGACCTTCCGAGTATTCCTGAATTCCGAAATGAACCGGCATCTTCACTGTTTTTTTTTTCCTAGTTGTAATAAGCATTATTCGAAAGTAGCATTAAAATGTTAGTAGCAGTTTCACTTTAGCTATTCTGGGAAGTGTTTTTATCAATGTCAAGCAAATATAAACAAGGTATTTTTGCTTCTATTCAAAACATTTTGTAAAAATGCGTTTTCTAAAATTGCTCTATATGACCTTATATGTAAAAGAAAATGGTAATTGTGTACTAATCTAGCGTCTAGAAGAGTAGTACTTGGAGGTGGGTTTGTATGAGAGGTTTACTAATTCACATGCTAACCATTTTATAGGAAATCATGTGTAAAAACTTAACATTAACAGTGGACACAACTTAACTAAATACACAGGACAGCCTTCTTGTGTACTTGTTGTCGTCATACTTAAAAGACAACCATGTTCCTTACACACTGCTATGCATCCGTTTCTGCTGTCCTGCATCTTCTCACAGATTTTAGGGAAAGCTTCATGTGGTGTATGCTCATGAGCAGACAAGATTTTTAATCGTTTTTAGTGACCTCTGGTGTACTCGCATCTCGAGGAAGTTTGGTATTTCATTCGTGGACATGTTCTCGTGTTTATTTTCTTCCCCTCTCTCTCACTCTCTCACTCAGGCGATGCAGAGCAGACAGGAGCAGAGGCAGGAGGAGGCAGCTGAGAGGAGGTTGCGAAAGGCCTCTAAAGAAGTGCTGCAGATGAGGGGCCAGAGCCACAAAGAGCCGCTCCCTGTGCACACTTTCAGGTACACGTCCAGCTCCGTATTGCATTTTTCACCTCCATGTTAGCACCTCAACGTACAAGCTTGATTTGTGAGCTTATCGGTTTGAGTGTTGTGTTCATCTTCTCATCTGGTTAACAGGGGTGTAGCGATTCGCTGATTTAAATCAGTCTGTCTGTGTAATATTTAAAATTCCAAACAGCGTGCGTCAGGCGGAAGTTGGGAGTTTAGTCCTGACTGAATTGATGCAGGTGCTTCTGTACTGTAAAGTCTCATACACACAGCTTTTTTATTTTTTATTTTATTTTTTTTAACTGTAATACTATTACACCATCATTATCTTTTTTATTAAATATAAACTTTGCCCAAATTTGAGACACATTGAATTGGACCTTAAATTATGTAAGAAGTAACCAGGTGTGCTGTTATAGGAAAATAATCAACACCAGGGTGGAGTTTCTCTTATCAATCCAAAATGGATCCATTTCCTATGACTGCACGTATGGTGTGTGTATTCCTCTTATACCTCGGCAGTTTCCCAATGATTAATTCATTCATTCATTTTTAAAATTATTTATTAAGGACTGACACATTGTGCTTTAATCCATGTATAGTTACATTTAATGTTGTGGAATGTCTGTGAAACGAGTCACAAACAGTCATTCACTTGATTTCCATTTAATAAGACAAAATAATATGTCCTGAAGACTTTCCTGTGGTGGAAAGCTTACAGTTACAGCTTTCCTTCCGACTGTTACCAAGTACTGACACTGGAGACTCCTTCCATAAATGCTAACTAAAGACCTCCTTGCAGAAAGTGTTTTGCCATATCAGCAATTATATGTTTTCTGCTCCGACGTTCTCATCCCGTCCTTTACTCTAACAGAGAGAAGATGGCTTTCTTCACTAGACCAAGGTTCAACATCCCACCACTGTCAGCCGATGACGTGTGACTCCCCTCCTGGACGCCATACCATCAGATATGAAGTATTTGTGTTTATTTTTTGTAACCATGCCCATGAAGTAATTAGAGCAACCGCATAGTTATTTCAGCACAAAGAACAAAATGAAAGTTATACAAATTTCAACATTCAGCTGCAAAGAGGAAGGGTGTGTGGGTGTAGATGTGAGCATGTGTGTATGCATGTATCCGTGCACACACCAATGTGTGTGATTTTTACTATGTTTCATGTAATTATTGACATCCCAACTGATTTCCCTTCCTGTTGTAGGGGAAACGGTTCTTTTATAAGAGAAGAGATGATCTTTTACTCCTGTACAATGTACTTCTGATATTGTCTGTGCTTATGTGAGGCTGGAAGACGGGAACAAAGTCAGTTTAGACAAATTCACTGTACTGTAACTTATTTTATAGTACTTTTCCTTGAAGGAAATAAAACTGCTTCCTGCTTTTTTTAATGTATTTTATAAAGCTAAAACAAATAGCACTTACTGTAAGTGTTTGACGTACAGTAGAATGAAACTTTCAGCTGATTTTGTTTCTGTTACCTGATTGTTCGGTGTTATTTGCCTAAAGTGTCACTTTTTTGATCCACTTTTATTACAGTTGTCATTGTCATTTGTGCTATTGTTTTATTAAAAATATTAATATTATTACTTGTACTTTTCAATATATAGATGACTATATGAAACACTGTTTTCAGATTTTTTTTTTTAATGGCGTCTGTAGGAACATCTGCAGTGTTACCTCTTTTGTAAAGATAAAAATCATTAAACAGTAAAAGTGCAGCTGTCTGTATCATTTGCAATCCTATGTTTGCGCATCACTGGATCCACTTTAATATGGATAAAAAATAAACAGTATTAAATAATATCTCCATTTACATTTACAGCATTCAGCATGCGCTCTTATCCAGAGTGACTTACAGAAGTGCTTCAGAGTCTCCAGAACATCAATAACATCTTCATACTTGCACTAATACAGGGTTTCCCAAAAGTCTCCATACACAGGGGACTATGTTTGCCAGCACCATGTCAGTTGTGCCTTCGTCAGTGGATGTTTGTGGACATCCACTTCTCTGTTGGTCCACAACACTTCCAGCCTTTTTGAATTTGTTAATGAGTTTAGCAACAGTGTCGTCTGTGATGTGCTTGCCATGTTTCCTGTTAAAGTCCATCTCAGCCTTGCAACAGCTTCCCGATCCAGCCATGAGATTGATTAAAATATATTCTTCTTCGGTCAAAGGCGTTCTTAAACAATTGCAAACGCAACAGATTTATCAAAAAAAAAAAAAAAAAAAATCTTTGTTAAATATAGGTGTGCAACAATTATTGGCACCCCTATGAATTAATATGAGAAAAATATATTTGAAGTATATTCCCATTGATACTTTACATTAGGAACAGGAAATTGTTCAACCATGACTTCCTGTTTCACAGGGGTATAAATATGAGGTAACACATAGGCCAAATTCCCTTAGTCATTCATAAAAATTGGTTAGACCAAGGAATATAGCTGTGATGTGCAGCAAAATGTTGTTGAGCTTCACAAAATAGGAAGTGGCTATAAGAAAATAGCACAAGCATTGAAATTGGCCATTTCCACCATCAGGGCAATAATTAAGAAGTTCCAGTCAACTGGAAATGTTATGAATCAATCTGGAATTGGACGCGTGTCTATATTGTCTCAACGCACTGTGAAGAGGATGGTTCGACTGGCCAAAAAATCTCCAAGGATCACAGCTGGAGAATTGTAGAAGTTAGTTGCGTCTTGGGGTCAGAAAGTCTCCAAAACTACAATCTGAAGTCACCTACATCACCACAAGTTGTTTGGAAGGGTTTCAAGAAAAAAGCCTCTGCTCTCATCCAAAAACAAACTCAAGTGTCTTCAGTTTGCCAGACACTACTGGAACTTCAAATGGGAATGGGGTCTATGGTCACATGAAACCAAAATAGAGCTTTTTGGCAATAAACACCAGAGGTGGTTTTGGCGCACAAAGAGAGGTAGCCATACAGAAAAGTACCTCATGCCCATGGCTAAATATGGTGGTGGCTCTTTAATGTTTTGGGCTGTTTTTCTGCCAGAGGACCTGGACAGTTTGTTAGGATACATGGCATCATGGACTCAATCAAATATCAACAGATATTAAATGAAAACCTGACTGCCTCTGCCAGAAAGCTTAAAATGGGCCGTGGTTGGATCTTCCAGCAGAACAATGATCCAAAACATACATCAAAATCAACACAAAAATGGTTTACTGACCACAAAATTAAGGTCCTGCCCTGGCCATCCCAGTCCCCTGACTTGAAAACTATAGAAAAGCTGTGGGGTGAACTGAAGAGGAGAGTCCACCAGCGTCGACCTCAAAATTTGAAGGATCTGGAGAGATTCTGTATGGAGGAATGGTCTCAGATCCCTTGCCATGTATTCTCCAACCTCATCAGGTATTATAGGAGAAGACTCAGAGATGTTATCTTGGCAAAGGGAGGCAGCACAAAGTATTGACTAAACGGGTGCCAATAATTGTTGTACACCTATATTTAACAAAGATTTTGTTTATATGTAAACCTGTGTTTTGTTTGCAATTGTTTGATATCAATGAGAGCAGATGGTTTTTGTGAATTTGTTTTAAACAAAAGATCAAAAGTTTAAACAATAAAGACAATTTTTCACAGCCTTCTTTGCACATATTTAGCAAGGGTGCCAATATTAGTGGAGGGCACTGTAATGTAACAGTAAGTTACATGTATTAATTGATGTTTTGTTTAAATGTTTTCAATCATTGATGTTTTAACTAATGTTTATTCAATCCATAAGTCAACAGAATGAGCAAAAATTCTATTACAGCCTCTTACTAAACATTGATAACTTACAGGGTTAAATAGTGGAACTTACTTCAGCCTTAGTTCTCAATTTTGCCAGTTAGCAACCACAGACATGTTCAGGTGTTAATGTGTTATTCATATTAGTCATTATGGGTGATAAGTAAATACATAAAATAATAATAATAATAATAATAATAATAATAATAATAATAAATAAGTGGAACTTTCTTGTGGAAGTGCAAGTGGAACTTGTTGATAATTTGTGTGCCTCAAATACCCTTAAAATATACTTTCAAACAGTTGGGAAGCTATTGAAGAAAAAGTATTTGAGACATTTGACCTTGCTGTGACCTTGACCCTCTTTGGCTGGATTCCAAAATCTAATCAATTCTGCTGGTTACAATGTTAATTCTATATAAATCCAAAAAAATCAAGCACTTGTTCTTGAGAGACAAGAATCACAGATGGACAGACGACCTGAAAACACAGAGCCTCCATCACCTAGTGGCGGAGGCGTAAAAAAAGGTCTAAGGGATTTTTCTTCTTTGTTTAAAGACTATTATGGTTATAATGAATATTATGGTCTCTTTCTTTTGTACATCTATGTATATTCCTGAGCTTGTAGATGTTTTTTGTAGGTGTTGTGCAGGAGAGGGCGCTGTCTTCACTGTATCGGCCTCTTTCTTCGGAAAAGGCCAGATGCTGGGATCAGAACATCTCCTTAGTGAAAGTGCTAAATCTTTTACTGATGGTCTTCAGCCAAGAAGACAAATATTTCCTGATAACAGTAGAAAACAATGTAGCTATATACACTGAGCAAATCCATTCATTTGAATCCCGTATGTAGGGACAAAATTCTGATATTCATACGCAACCAGTATGTAGTCATTACACTATTTAGGAGCACGTTTATGATGCCATCCTTGTATCCAACACCAAAGCAACACCAAACTTGTGTTTCTAGTTTAAAAACATTCAGGACAATCATGTTCATTAATTAAATGAAATGTTGCTGAAGATTAAGAACATAAAGCCCTATTAGAGAACTTTCCACGGCAAAGTCTGGCAGCTTTTCAAGAAAAACCCACCCATTAAATGTAATTGTCCTCTTGCATGGGGTGTTTTCCTGTGAGAGGGCAGAGTAAGCACTACCATAGAACCCTTTTAAATGCCAGAGATCTGCACTCTCAGTTTTCCATGATCCCCAGTGGCCCAGAATGGCTGCCATTAAAAAGGACCACCAGGGTTACTGTTTAATAGAAAAGCAAAACTTGTTCCCCTGAGCCCATAAACTGAGAAACTGGCGTAGGCCTTTTTAGGTGGCTGTCCGATAGGTAAGAAAAAATAGTTGATGTCAAGAAAATGCACACACTGGCTCACTGAGTGGTCACCCAGCAGCCAGGCCTGAACCCTCCACACAACTCCACGAGTTCAACATCCGAGGGTTCAAGATTATGAACACAGTGTGTGCGAAATTATCAAAATGTTCTAGAGAAGAAGATGATCACCATCATCACTTTATTTTTCCCCCTTTATTTGGTATAGACTTATACCACTGCTCTACTCTTCCTTACTTGGGGTATTTAAGTTTGCTCTTGAGTTGAGTTTGCTCTTAATAAATATGGTAGAGAGTATTTCGAATTCTGAAACTAACAAAACATTTGTCATCTTAAGTTTTATTTAAAAGATCACAAAAATGATTAAGTGTTAAGAAATTAAGAGAGAAACTCTTAGTGAAACTAATCTGTTTGAGATTTCTATGGTAGTCTTTTTTTTTTTTTATTATTGCCTTCTTTGCTTGTCTCTTTGGTCATTTTTTTTTTTCTTCCTGTATAATGCATTCCACTACCGTAATGATTAAACCTTAAACAGCTTGGTATTTTATACCCCTCTCCATTGTGGTTAAAGATGAATATCTTTTTTTCTATTTCTATCTATTTTTATTTTTTATGATGCTTTAGACTGTTGGTAATGATCTCCTTAAACACCTTAATATTTTCTACCCCTGTCCAGCTCAATATTTCAATATTTCCTGTTTTTAGTCTTGACTTGAATAATCATGCCTAAAGTAAGACCGAACACATTTTTAATAAATACCAAATAAACAAGTAGACTGGAGCACGGTGGCTTAGTGGTCAGCACGTTTGCCTCGCACCTACAGGGTTGGGGGTTAGAATCCCACCTCCACCCTGCGTGTACAGAGTTTGCATGTTCTTCCCGTGCTCCGGGGGTTTCCTCCGCATACTCCGGTTTCCTCCCCCAGTCCAAATACCAGGGTTTCTAGGCTGGTTGGTGTTTCCAAATTGTCTGTAGTATGTGAATGGATGTGTGAGTGTGTGTGTGCAATTGTGCCCTGTTATGGGTTGGCCCTGCCTTGTGCCCTGTGTAGCCTGGGATAGGCTCCAGACTCCCCCATGACCCTGTGTAGGATAAGCGGTGTGGAAGATTGGTAGATGGAAAAAAGTAAACTGACTTCTGTCTTGGACACAATAGCTGTAATATTTAGGCTGTATGTCACTGAATTGTGACTGGAAGACCATCAAGTGAACATAAAATGTGTAGAGGTACATTCTAGGATGCAAACTTTTGCACTCACCTGTAGTCATCTGAGTGGTTGAAAGTATTCAGCAAATTAATAAAAATGAAATATTGAGATGGTCCACCTCTCTGACTCTCCCCTGCTTGTCTTCTTCCCTTTCACCTTCCCAATGTATTGATACTTTAAGAGATGTCGTGTGAGATATCAGTACAAGCCGATCTATAGTGATATTGATTTCTCTCTCTCCCATACTGCCAGATGGAAAATCTCTCCTGTTGTGCTTCCTTTCAATTTAATAAGCTTTATTGGCATGACAATATATATTTACAGTATTGCCAAAACATTAAAGAAAATAGAACTGGAGATTAGAGAAGATGTATTAAATCAATCAATCTGTCTGTCTGTCAGTTTGTCTGTCTGTCTGTCTCTGTCTCTATCACTTTTTCTGTCTCTCTCTCTCTCATCTCGTAATCCGTCTGCTTGTCTGTCTCTCTATGAAGCTATCTTTCTGTCTCTCTCTGTTACATTCATTCTCTCTCTCTCTCTCTCTCTCTCTCTCTCTCTCTCTGTCTCTCTCTCTCTCTCTCTCTCTCTCTCTCTCTCTATCTATCTCTGTACCACAGTGACCGAACAAGGTCCCCTTTTACACCCCCCCCCCCCCCCCCCCCCCAAAAAAAAAAAAAAAAAAAAAACCAGATACAAACAGGTAAGCAAAAGAATCACTGTGAAAAAGTGGCGATTTTTGTTTCCATGGCTGGCAAAAATTCCATGCTCCACATTCACAGCTACTTAAACACACTGAAACACATTTGTAGTGAGAGCAATAAAAAAGGGAAATGTGCATTTGTTTTTATAAAAAGACTAAGAAAGTCACATGCTGTGGCCCGTGTTAGCATTACTGAAAGAACAGATGAACTGACCTACACACAATTCACAGAATTATTGAATTACGGAATTACTTCAGGAGTGAAATAAATTATCTGTGTAACAGAAACCTTTGCAAATGTTCAAGTTGTTCCCATGTCATACAAGAATCAGTTTTTGTCATCCATCAGTCCTCACTGTGGGTGACATCATCTGTGGGTGGTACAAGTTATAAACTATTGAAAGAAGACAAATAGGGGGAAAAAAGCAATATATTTATATATTGCTTTTAAAGTGATGAGAAGCTATGAGATAACAGCCTTTCACCTGTGAAAACTTAGAGTCTGGTGCCATTAGGATTATAAACAATAGGCTCAGTCATGTCTCTAAATCCATGAAGCTATTTTCAAAGTGCCACTCATGACCCCAGGGTATGCTTAAACTCACAGGCAATTATATAGAGTTATGTTTCAGAGATTGGCCTGGAGCTTCTACTGGATGAAATGTGACCTCGACCTCCAGCTCTCACTTCTCTGCACCAGGCACCAGTAGGAACTAGAAACTCTTGGGTATGTCTGTTTTTCTTTTAGAACAGGGTTCTCAGACTCAAATATTAGGCTCATTATTCAACTATGTACGATTATACTCTGGCTATGTATTGAAGGTTTTTGTATTACTGAAGTTTCCACTGACAAAACACGTTAAGTCTAAGTTAACATTATTTATAGCCTGACTTGTATTTCAGTTATTGAGGTTTGGATTGACCAGACTGATGTCTACATATTTTCTTGGTTGTGATTTCTACCACTGTAACTAATAATGTGTTTTGAGAAACATATTTTTTGGAGAAAAATATGTTTTAGAATATATAGTACATAAATGTCAGGTCACTGAAAATGAATTGAATGTATTGAAATGTATTGCTTGTGTCTTTACTTTCACCATGGCCATGACCACTAGCTATGAAGACACCGAGGTCTAGACACTGGTCGTTTCAGAATGTTTTTTTTTGTTTTTTTAACCTTTCACATAGACTATCTAGAGTTGTCAAACTCAATATGGAAACAGTGACATCCTGAAAAAGTGATGGAAGGATGTAGCCTACTATGTGGGAAAACTTGCATTCCATGATTACCCAATCGGCAGGGACGATCGATTCTCAACTGACCTCAGAGCAACTGACCTTTAGGTTTTCCCATAGACTTTATCAGCTTTATCAGCAACACATATAACTATGATATAAATGTTTGAGAATACAGTCAGGTCCCTAAGTATTTGGACAGTTACACAATTTTCGTAATTTTGCCTCTGTACACCACCACAATGGATTTGAAATGGAGCACTCAAGATGTGATTGAGGTGTAGACTTTCAGGTTAATTCGAGGGTTTTAACAAAAAATGTTGCATTAACCGTTTAGGAATTACAGCCATTTTTGCAAAGTCCCTCCATTTTCACAGAGTATACAGAGGCAAAATTATGAAAATTGTGTCAATGTCCAAACATTTATGGACCTGGCTGTGTGTGTATATATACACAGTACTGTGCAAAAGTCTTAGGCACATGCAAAGAAATGCTTAGAATTAGTAGTAAATGAAACAAAGTCAATATTTGGAGTAGTCTCCGGTACAATGTGTGCAGTTTTATAAGGAAATGAGCTGGCAAGTTTTATTGAGCATCTTGCAGAACCAGCCACACTTCTTCTGGAGACTTTGACTTTCGCACTCGCTTCTTATTTTTGCAGCAAAACCCAGCAGCCTTCACTGTGTTTTCTGTCTGAAAAGTGTCTCTTACATAACATGCTGCTTTCTTTAATGACATACAAACATTTTTCTGTAACGTTTAATTTTGTGCTAGAAAACTAATGTTTGGGAATCTAAAATGTTTTTTGTAGTTACTTGATAATGTAGAAGTCATAAAATTAAAAAAAATCTATAACAAAGTTTTTACTAAAAAAAAAAAATAGGGCCCCTAAATCTTTGCAATGAACAAATCAAACAAAAACAATTAGAAATAGTTGAAATAGTTCAACACAACGAATGCTTCAAGGGGTTTCCCCAAATTCAACTGAAAATGCAACTTATAATGACTTCTCCAGTCTCAAAATTATTCAACCCCTTCATGGCAAGTATCTTTAGTACTTAGTAGAGCACCTTTTGCTGTTATGACCTGCTGCAAACGAGATACATAGCCAGACACCAGCTTCTGGCAGCGTTCCTGAGGAATCTTAGTCCATTCCTCATGAGCAATGGCCTCCAGTTCAGTAATATTCTTGGGTTTGCGTGCTGCAACTGTAGCTGATAGGATTATGCTAAAAAACACCTAATATTAGTTCAATTTTAAGTTGTTGTATATTATGTAAACCTACTCGTTATTATACCACAGCACTGTACAGTTCTCAAATCTGAAGGTGTGGATTGATTTTCTATAAAAGCACGGCTCTGACAATAATTCCAACTCTAATTTAAATCGCAGGTTTATATTAATGTGCTCAAGCTAGGTTATTCTATGTTATTGTTTCTATATTAACAGCTCGATCACAGTGATTGTATGGCAGGCACTCCACATAATCTAAGAGTAATAATTAACTGGATTAAAACTTGTTATTTAACAAAGAAATATATACAGTACCTTTTCCTTCTCTTCTTTCTTAAGGCCGGAAATCTTCGTAACTTTGTACTGTGTAACATGACAAGCCATGTTTTTTTGGTCTTATTAACTTCAATAGAGAAAAAAAACAGAGGCTGGTGAGGGAATATCTGTTTACAGCTGCTATAGCATAAGTGCTAGAAGGAACTAACTTGTCTTGTGGATGTTCAACAACATGAAATGTAATTATAAATGGTTAAAAAATTATGACTCACAAGAGGAATCGCACTCTGTGAGACTATAACAGCATGCTTCACTTAGCGTCAGGCCGTAACACGCCACCCCGTCGTGGATTATTTTCCTATAATGGTATGTCCTGTCATGTTTTATCCCTTACATAACATACTACAAACCTGATAAAGTTCATTATAATGAGCACTGAGTATCATGTAAGATAATTAAGAAATCAACAGGTAACTTAGGCTGGCTTGTAAAATAAAATATTTAATGCAGTAAAATTAAACAATCTAGCTGGAGTTATGAAATTTTTTCCATTATGGAAAAATGGAAGGAGAACACAACAGATTGGAAGTGATTGATTGATTTAGTACACATCTGGAATTGTGATATATGATTATGACACTTTTCTGCAATGTGGACCTTATTTATTTATAAACTATTAGCATTACAATTATATTTATGTAATTTACAGCATGAGATGCCCTTATCCAGAATGACCTACAGAAGTTGTAGCTTTGTAGTCTCCATCAAAAGCAGATCCTCACGCTAGCAAGACAGCATTACATGTTGCTTGAGTTGTTGCAGGGCAGATAAAGCTGCTGACGCACTGCACAGGTGCTGTTTTAATCTGAAACACTTACTCAGATTGCAAGACTAAGCTCTGTCAAAGCTCTAGTCTTCACCCATCAGTACAATGAGGCTCTCCCCACCTGTCTCTACCCTCTTATCAAGGGAGCCTTCATCCATCTGGAAAATGGCCACCTTCCATTCCCACATAAACATCTCCCTTTAAGACACCTCACCTCCCAGGAAACAGCTCATCAGTATCACAACAGTCATAAAAACACATGCTGGCATCTGACTGAATTTATCTTCCAAGGTCAGGCTGAAATAATCTGGAAGTGATTCAAGACCTGGTAAATTATCCGCTTTAGTAGCGAGACATGAGAAGAGGGAAGAGAAGACAGGTCCGTAACTGTGTTAAGTCGCCCGGGTGGCGACGGATGGAAAAATATATCATGTCATTTTATTTACTGTATTGCAAGTATTACTTGCAATTTATACAATATTACTTATTTAATGAGTCATTATTGCATTATGGAAGCAACTGCTGCTGCACAAATCTGATTCTTTTCAAGCCAAAGTACTATGTCCATGAATATCTATCATGCAAGATATATACCAAACATTACTGGCAATTTCTACTTATTTTCTTATTAAATATTAGACAATTGTCATACTGTGCAGGGGGGTATTACCTAGCATATATACACTGCCAGTCAAAAGTTTTTGAACACCCTATATTTTAGTATCTTTCTTGACCTCAGATGACCTCATTTTAAATGAAAATCTAACCAAGGAATGGATATAAGTGAATCGTGAAAAACATCATTCTTTAAATATTTACTGAAATGGGATATTTTTAGAAATGACTTGATTTTATTGGAACAATCTAGATCTAATCTAAACAGATTATGGTATGTTTTACAGTAAATGCTAGCACTATTATGATTCTTTTAGATAGATAGATAGATAGATAGATAGATAGATAGATAGATAGACAGACAGATAGATAGATAGATAGATAGATAGATAGATAGATAGATAGATAGATAGATAGATAGATAGATAGATAGATAGATAGATAGATAGATCGATGACATCAAAGGCTTTTAATTCTGATTGGTCGGTGTTATATTACTCCAGGGTCAGTCCATCTCAAATGGTCCAATAACTGTAAAGTTGTTTGTTTGTCCATTTTTAATTTTTCTTTTTCTTTTTTGAGTGATTACCTTTACGTAATTGGGCACTCAAAACCAAAAATATGTAATTGGCATTGCAAAACCACCAGACCGGAACAAGCTAGCCAAGGTATTCAGGATTTCTAGAAAACTACAGGCAGGTGAGTTTGGAGATTGGAGTTAAACTCTGCATATTTGAAAAACCCTGTGATAGATCATGCTTCCACTGTTGCCAATATCAAATGTAGTAACATACTGACAAGTATACTGTTAATTTTTATTATTTGTTAGCCCTAGATCTTTAAACTGTGGAATCTCAAAAATGTAAGAGTGGAACTGTGAGCAAACTTGAGCATTACATTTGGACTTAGGTTCCGAATCTAAGGAACAAGAATGTGCAAAATGTCACCTTGTGAAGTACTCTAGAGATCCAAGGAGCTAGGCCCATCCTGAGCTGAGATATTGATGTTTCTGTAAATAATAACCAAAATTTGTTGTGTGCAATGACACAAATATATTTGTCATAGTTAATCCATGTTAAAAAATAAAAAAATAAAAAAAAGAAAGAAAAAAGAAAAGAAAACAACTGGTGGTTTTGCAATGCCAATACATACAAGTAATCACTCAAAATATTTTTTAGGAAAATTAAAAATGGTCAAGCAACTTGTATTGGACCACTTGAGATGGAATGACCCGCCTCCATCATCACTGCCTTGTAATTAGGGTAAAGATTTGGGGATATGTTACAATACCTACATTGGTCATAGGAATTTAACTTAAACCATCTGACTTTTGGGACCTACATAACTAGGCCAAAGGCTAGACAAACCCAGATTCTTTGAAATTCTATGGAAATTTAAAATCCTTTAAATTCCTGAGTGAGTAGGGAATTAATTGCATTAGATGTCACACACTCTGCTCTTTATTGTAACGAAAAGCAAGTATTGCAGTAGCACTCACCATCATATATTAAAATCTTTTTCACATCAGTGTGTAGGGAATGTGTGTTTACTTGTAAACCAGGATTAAAGAAGACAAGTGACTACCTAACCACAGAGATGAAGCAATTTCTAATGAAAATCTGTATTTATTTATCCCTTTTTTTTAGTATAGCATCTTCTCTTGTTTTCCATTAGAGCCATAATATCACAAAGATTGAAGATTTACTCATAGAACAGAAATGCTTAGTGTATAATACATTATTGAATGCCTTGCTGTAGTTTTAACATTACGTTTATGTGACTCAGACAAGTTGTTGGCGCCCATCAAAAACACATAGTCCCATAATTCCAGCTTGTCTCACTATAAATTCAGGCCAGGAATGTGACCCATGTATTCAGAGAAGAGCTGAGGCTTCTGTGTTTCTGATCCTGGGTGCAGCTGATGAGGGAAGACTGAGGGGACATCTAACCACGTGTGCCTGATGCGTGCGTGTCCTCTGTGCTCAGTCATGCAGTTGCCTGGTTTTTGGCGCAACAGGCACAAAGCTTACTTGTCCCTGGTTAATTAAACGTAAGTGCTGTTGAACAGGGTCCATTCAGACCAGACAACTGAGCCATTTGCCTTGCTCAGCATGCTTCATTTAAAGGTTTTTAGGATTTAACCTTTAAAAGCAAATTTAAATATGTACTGTATGTACTGTGAACTATAAACAATGATGCATTGTCACTTTGCATTGGCATATTTGACCACAAAGACTCGAAATGTCACATGCCACACTAATACACAGAATTGTCACACAAGAGCAGTACTATCGGATTAATTTGCATGTAACAGAGCTGTGGCAGTCATAAAGGAATTCATTTAATCTCACTATTATAACACAAAGCTAAAAATCTGACTCACAAACACAAACACAAAAAAGTTAGAAAATTCAAAAATGGCTCCTGCACATTATGTGTTTACAATATAGAAAAACAATTTTTATCATTTATCTTAAGAAAAACACTTTTTTTTTCCAAAAGGAAAATGCAGTATCTTTTTCTTAAAGTTGTGTACTTTTGATATTTGGTAAACTGAAAAACTGATTTAATCAGTATAATATGTTTCCTCATGCATACAGTTGAAATTTAACCTCTATTTTTTTTCTCATAAATACAACCCGCATTTTGCTTTAACCTTTTCTCGTAGTACACTGGCATTCCATTCTGTCGGCGGAATGGAAATCGACTTTTCAGACATTTTCAATTGGTATAAACAAATGAATTATTTTATCGCTGCAAGTCTGTTATGAGACACTGTTGGGTTTCTGTGTATAGAGTATTGTGACTTTAGCTGCTGGTGGGGGATGGGAAAGTGGCGGGGTTTGAGCCCCTGCTGGGCAAACAGTTCACACCTCTCCACAATAACATTGGTACAGAGATCAAATGGACAGCACAACTAAAGCTTTTTTGATAGTAAAACATTGTACACAACCGCCGCAATAAAATCAAAAGCATTGATTTGATTGCAATAAAAAAAACCTAGTAGGCTAGGTAAATAAAATAAATACTTGTTAAAAAGATTCTTAAAGACCTGAGTGTCTACTTTCATATGAGCCATTAACCACTACTGTGGAGTGTGACATCACAAATAAATTCAAAGCTGAACACTGGCATCCCAAAACAGGCGGAAATTCCATTTTTTGGCCTCTGGTAAAAAAATAAAAATAAAAATAAAGAATTTTTTTTTAAAAAAGAGACCTGAATCAATGTTGTAATGTGTTAAAAATTAAAATAGATCCACTTATAGTAATACATTAAAGAAATGAATTAGCATTATAATCAGACGCTTTTGAAGTGACACAAAAAATGTCAATATACCGTATAGATTGGCATATATTGATTTTAACACAATAATATTTTTATTTGTGTTTTTTATTTTGTAGGTATAGAATATTATTGGAAGGTAATTTCGCATGCATACAGTAAGGCTAAATGAAATGGTGAGGGAATATCATTCCATGGGAAGGGACAGTAAGCACTGTAAGTAGGATTTCCACTAATTTCAAGGTCAATTTGACAAAATACATAGATCAAAATGGCAGAGAGCCCTGCGGTTTACAATCTTAGATTTAAAAATGGATTTTCTTGAAGGCTCTTTAAATGGTAAAACGGTCATTAGCTTCCTAAAGTGGTTTGATGTGGAACCCTGTCTGATAAGGAAATCCTCTGCTGTAGCTTAGGAAATACCCATATATGTATATACTACTATATGCTCACATCATGTACCATAATACAGACCAGTATGTCATCATGTGCTGGGGTATAGCTGTTATCCATTAGCAGTTCCCGAACAAGTCTCAGCGGACCTTTTTGCCCCTTGTCTCAATCTAATTACATCACTGCGTGGGAACCTTGTGGCCTGTTTCTGCCCCTCTGTTCTCTTCCTCCATGGTCACGCACAGCTGGGGATCCCCAGAGGAAAACACTTCACTCTGGCAACCCAAGCTTCCATCTTATAGCCCTGTGACTTTAAACCACACACACGCACACACATGTTCACTACCAAGTACGATACATTCAGACCCATTCAAAGACAATAAAAGCTCATACTGCATTTGCTCATTGTTTAGATGTCTTAAATTATTTGAATTTGAATGAAATTATTAGAATGAAATAAACCAATAATATTTTACTAGACAGCTCTATATGAGCTCTAGTTCAGTGTTCCTGTTCTAGCTCAGATTCTGGTGGTATCAAAGTTTCCATTCCTTATAGTACTGGGAGTAATAAAATTATATTACTTATCCAAGTGGCAAATATGATGATGGAACGTTTACAGATGAGAGTCATGGAGTCACTATTGCTCATAGTGAAAACAAAATAATGGCCAAACTCTACACACATCACATACAAGCTTAAACAAGATGTTTCTGTCATCATAGTTGTGGACTGGGTCTGGGGTATAATTTCAGCGAGGGAGACTGAGGTCAAGCCACAGTAACGAAGAGGCTGATGGAGTTTTTCTGGTAACTTAGGAGATGTTTTATATAAATTATAAATAAGCATAAATAAATAATGCTGTCTTTATGGTATACGCCTCGGTCCATTAGTTTTTGGAGGGCAATGTTCATGGAATATCTGTATATCTCAGGAGTGCCTAGATGCATTTGATGATTTCTTTGCTACAACACACCTGAGTCCTTATGTTGTCTCAGGGAGTTTGTCTTTTCCACAATCATTTGGTTTGCTCATGAGATATCTAAACCTAGATCCAGATTTCTGTAAAGCTGTTTTGTGAAAATGTCTATTATTAACGGCTATGCACATAAAACTGAACTGAAATTGATAAATCACATCGGTTCATTAATAGGTTTAAAATTTTTTTACAGAAGGTAAATGACTAAACTGTGCAGCTCTCATATTCGTGTAAACAGCCATAAATCACTCTTTAATATCAAATCCACAGAATACTATACAGTTTTGCAAATGCATATTTTCTTTACAGTATTAGTGGTGTTAGGTAGTGTCTAACAAATGCTAAACATTGAGCTACAGTGAATATTACAGCAAAACATCTCATCCATGATAGGATATTGGAGAGCCATGATGGATGAAACACAACATTCTGGGGTCTTACAGACAGTCCCGAAACCACATACAGTACACAAACTCCAGAAAACCATACACACAAAATGTACACCTGACTATATGATCAGCAGAAAGGTTAATGGACAGGGCAGAATGTCTTAGCTTTACAGTAATCATCAGATATGGTACCATTTTGGTCTTCATAAGGCTGTTCATGGGAGGAAGGAAGAGAGCTACAGCTGCATAAACACATCTGTCTACACAGGTTTGGAGGCATCTGGAAATGAGAGTGTGCTGTATCTTTTGGGGGGAGGAGGGGGTAAGGATCAGGCCAGAGTTAGAGATCTGATTATCTTCCTGTTTTTGCTATAAAGCAACATCTGTATGCAATATGATGGGGGCTACATACATCTGTATGCAATGTGATGGAACATAGAACATGAACATAGACATGCTATATTGAAAGTAGCTGAAATTCTCAGTCTAAATCCTAAAAAATAAAAACAACCCTTCATATCTGAATTGACTCAAATGATAAAAAATTGGTTGTGTAATGAAACATTTCCATCCAGACATTATTTCTTTTCCAACTATAGCTGGTTATTACAATGAACGTCTTTCACACAAATTAATTACACTGTATCCAAGACAGTAGACAGCTATGTTTGTATTGTATAAAGAGGTTTGTTGGCAAGAGGGGGCTCATTGTCAGTTCTAGCTTAATCAGAGAGACTGGGTTGGTGAACAGTGTACTAGTGGGGCCACTTGATTTTCCCCAGAAAATGCAAATCGTGTAATTAATGGCATATCACTTCACCTTCCTCATCTTCTCAAATCCTCAATACAATATTCACCGTTAAAGGAATAACCTCCTTGCCTGATGATAGGATTCTATTTCTTAGATCGCAAGTGCGACAATAAACTTATTAGAAAAACTTTATGCGAGCAATGCTGCTCCGAAATCTCTGCTTTTATGGCGACAGATTTATCCTTCATTATCTTTAAATAAAGCATTGGCACAGTCATCTGTACAGCACATTTTCCTTCTTGGCCATCGACTGTACTGACGTCACTTCCAAATACAAACACGCCCCATAGTATACTCCTACCCCCAACACTGATTGACAGGTTTCTGTGCAAGGCATCGGAAATGCAAATGCAAAGGGATTTGATATTCCATTTGAATTTTGTCAGGCTCCATACTCGACCCCAAGGAAGTGAAATAGCAAACGGGGTAACTGCTATTGCTACTTTTATATGACAGGATCATAAATTATAAGACATGGGAAATGCAGTTGCAAATGGACTTGCAAATGCGTTTCTGTTTGAAATTTGGCAGACACTGTACGTTCGTGTAAACGAAAACGCAAACGGTGATACACGATGTGCATTTTCGTTTGAATTATGTCACAATTGATGCGTCCACAATTAGGAAACGGAATTGCACATGCAGTTTGCAATTGCTTTTGAAAATTGTCCGCAAAATGCTTACATAAAAAACTACTTCCATACACTACATACTCTGTGCACTGATGACTCGAAACCGTTCGAAACCGTTCGCCGGGGCTGAGGCCAATGGTAGCATTGCAAGGCAAAACTAACAGATTCATGATTCATTATCGATTTATTATCGAATTATTTTATCAGACCAGATCCGTCGTCAGGCCACCGGGAATTCTCCTGGTGCTCCTGATGGCCTGTCCTGTCCAGTGTGCATCTACTCCTACCTTGTGCTGGCTGTTCCCTTGAAAGGCTCCAGATCCGCCATGAACCCACCTCAGATTAAGCGTTTTTAAGAGGATTAATGAATGAATTATCAGACACTAATATTGATTGTAGTGCAGTAAAACATGTTCCATGGTCCTTTTAAAATTACTATCCTGAATTTATATGTTTCTGTAAAGCTGCTTTGGGACAATTCCCACTGTTAAAAGGGCTATACAAATAAAACTGAATTGAATTGAATTATTATCCGATACCACTGCACCACACCCAAGGCTCCTAAGTTACAGTAAGCAGTAGCTATACTCTATAAAGACCATTTTAAGACAGGTGCCTGTTCTAAATTGTTCTAACTTTCCAACTATTCTAAACTAACCATCTACAAAGGGGTATCGCATCAAAAAACAACAAAGTATCATGTGAAAAACCTATAAAAAGATATAAATGCATTTTGTTTAGCAGCACTGAATAAAAAATGTTACAAACATATACTGTTTAGACTTAGACTTGTCATCATTATTCAAAGAAAGACAAAACTAAAAATTAAAAGAGGCATTTTTGATGAAGTTATCATTTTGTTGTGCATGCAACAATTTAGATTAGATTTTCTTTTCATAGATTTTGAATTATCCATTTTATCCAAGCACATCTGCCAGAACGACTTCCTAGAATTATAAGGGCACAGGATGTAGTGGCTGTTTAAGAGGAATTATTGTTAACGGTTCTTTTATCCCAATAAAAGCATTTTTTTTTTTTCAGTAGCAACTATGTTCTAGAAAACAGAGGGATTGGATTAAGGCCACTATGGGAAACATGAACGGAAATGCCCTTTCAGTCTTTCCCAGCATGCCTTTCTATCTGTCTCCGGCAAGGCTTACAGCTGGCCTATCACTGGCCATTCTGAAAGAAAGTTCACAAACCAAGCAAAGGATTTTCCTCAAGACTGTGCAGGATGTGACTTGCCTTTCAATCAGAGTAAAAATCAGGTCACTTACCCAGAGTATAGGAAAACATATGGTCGCTATATGAAAGCTATATGGTCGCTACAGGCTGTATGGGGTCACAGAAGGTCATTGCATGTGTGTATTTTTTCCTTAGAGAAAACACATACTGTACATACATTTTTAGTTTTTGTCACATAACATCCTGTCTGAGTTTGGAGGGTCAGCAGTGTTGCCATTATTTATGATAAGCTGTAAAGTTAAACTTTACAGCAGACAATAGCATGGGGCTTCTCATTCTGAAAATAAAACCATATCTTATGCTATTTTCTAACTTAAATAGGAAACTATAAACTGAAATATACAGTGGGTATAGAAAAGAATCACTCCCCTTTAAAATAATCACATTTTGAAATGAAGACGGACACAATTTTTGTTTTATCCAGCTGTATTTACTCAGTGCAACTAATAACATCCGAGTGAAAGATATAACACTGACATGTCAGAAAAAAAAAAAATTAAAAAACAGAATCACTGAGTTGGAAAAAGGATCACCCCCTTGCTTTAATTTGCCTTAATTTTTTAATTACAGCCTTTAGTCTGTTGGGATATGTCTCTACTAACTTTGTACATCTAGACTTTGCGATATTTGCCCACTCTTCTTAGCAGAACTAAGTTCAGTTAAATTTGATGGTGAGCGTTTGTGGACTGCAGTCTTCAAGTCATTCCACAGATTTTCAATGGGGTTTAAGTCTGGGCTCTGACTAGGCCATGCAAGGACATTCACCTTTTTCTCCTTCAACCACTGTGTGGTCAGTTTTGCTGTGTGCTTTGGGTCATTGTCATGTTGGAAGGTAAACCTTCTTCCCATTGACAACTTTCTGGCAGAGGGCAGCAGATTTTCCTCAAGAATTTGATGGTATTTTGCCCCATCCATTTTCCTTCTATCCTGACAAGTGCTCCAGTCCCTGCTGCAGAGAAACACCCCCATAACAGGATATTACCACCTCCATGCTTTACTGTAGGAATGGTGTTATTTGGAAGGTGAGCTGTATTGGATTTCTGCCAGACATATTGTTTGGTGTTGAGGCCAAATAATTCAATTTTAGTCTCATCTGACCATAACACCTTTTTCCATGTGGCCTCAGAATCTTCAAGGTGCATTTTGGGAAAGCTCAGTCGTGACTGCATGTAGCCTTTCTTGAGGAGTGGCTTTTTTCTTGCAACCCTCCAATACAAGCCACATTTGTGGAGAATTTGTGATATTGTTGTCACATGCACACAATGACCACTCTTTGTCATAAATTCCTGCAACTGCTTCAGAGTTGCTGTAGGCCTCTTGGTAGCCTCTCTGACCAGTTTCCTCCTGGCTCTTTCATCCAGTTTGGAGCGACGTCCTGATCCAGGGAGGGTCTGTGTTGTACCAAATACCTTCCACTTCTTAATAGACTTCACTGTGCTTCTAGGCATTGATAAAGCCTTTTTTTTTGTATCCATCTCCTGACTTGTGCCTGCCCACAATTTTATCCTGGAGATCTTTTGACAGTGCCTTGCCACCCATAGTTGATTGTTTGCTTCAGTTGCACTACAAAATGCTCCAGGAAAGCTCTTTTCATGCTGAGCTAATCAAAATGACCACAGCTGAAAGTTAAAAGTCAAATGTATTTGTGTGCCATTGAGAAGGTGATTAGCTACACCTTATTGAGTTTACAAGTCATTTTTAGGAAGGGGGTGATCATTTTTCCAACTCAGTGATTCTGTTTTTTTTATTTTATTTTATTTTATTTTTTAAATTTCTGACATGTTGGTGTCATATCTTTCACTTGGATGTTATAAGTTGCACTGAGTAAATACAGCTGGATAAAACAAAAACTGTGTCCATCTTCATTTCAGGCTGAAAAGCAACAAAATGTGATTATTTTAAAGGGGGTGATTCTTTTCTATACCCACTGTACATATATATGGGTTTGTTTTCATACCTGACAATCTTTCACACTAACCAAAGTGATATATAAGGATATAACCCAAAATATCCTAAAACAACTCATTCATATATATAGACCACATTACACATGTCTGAACAGCCATGGAAAAATCAGATCATGCCAAGGTTTTTACTGGCCATGGCAAATCATTTAAACAGAGCAGGAAGGAAAGATTTACTCAAAACTATGGTAAAGGACTAAAAATGAATGGCTTTGTGTTAATAATAATCCAGTCTTTTTAACATGTATTAAGCTCAGTATCAATTGGAGTTAGGGCTTTTGGACAGACGAGAGACCAAATGTAGAGAGAACAAGAGTGATAGAAGTAGTTAAATTAATTAGAAAACAAAAATTCTGAGATTGTTAGGAAGTATTTAAAGTATTAGTTGCTGCGTTTACTAAATATCTCTCATTTGGAACCTATTAGCAGCCTGCATCCTGCTGGCTTGTAGAGAATGCTGAGTGTGCCTTGCGAAAGCTTTTAAACAAGGTCATTACACTGACACAACTCTAACTGTCAGCTATAAACTGTGTAAGATGCACTTACTTTGCCTGTACATTATTTTTAAGCGGATCTAAAAAAAAAAAAAATAAAGTGAAAAAATATATAAGAAAGTACAATGCACAGCAATTGGTGTTAGATGAGCATACTGCATCTGTTATTCTCTAGCATTTCACTACATCTATCATGAGAGCTTTTATTATTATTATTATTATTATTATTATTATTATTATTATTATTATTATTGTTGCTCTCTCAGTACCACTTTTGTTCTTTATGTTTTGTCCACAGATGTCCATCCTGTAGTCTGTCTCTCACTGCATAAAAAAAGCAAAAAAACATCTTAGCAAGTGGAAATACCTTGAATATAGTAAAATTTATCTAGTATTTCTTATTATAAGATCACAATAAACCATCCATCCATTTTCTGTACCGTTTTCTGTCCATTTTCTGTACCGCTTATCCTATCCTACCGCTTATCCCCCAATAAACCAAATATTAGATTGTTTAACCTATTTCAAGCCATTTGTACTCATTTCAAGCTTGAAATAGTCTTGTTCTATTGGCAGATAATGTTGCTCATTTTAAGCATTTGTTTCTAGAAAGAAGCAAAATTATCTGCTAATAGAATAAGAAAACTACAAGCATGAAATGAGTAATAATGTCCCGAAATAGTTTTAATGATCCTATATTTGGTTTATTGTAATCTTATAATAAGAAATACTAGATAAATGTGACTAGATTCAAGATATTGTCACTTGCTAAGATGACTTTTTTTTTTTTATGTTGGAAGTGCTCTATGAGACACATTAGATGAACAATTGCAAAAATTCAAGGCAAACGAAGGCTGCACCATTTCAGGACAGGCCACTGATTTAGTCCAACAAACGAGTACAAATATAGACTTTTTGCATATTTATAGTTAGCGAGTAGATTAATGTGTTTAAATGTGGGAGACCATGAGGGCCAGCCACAGCAAATCACATGCATAATGGCAGTGTTGCTAGCCCATAATTATAATGTAGGGGTGTGTGTGTGTGTGTGAGAAGAGCAGTCAGAAACATCAGATTACATGATGATCCACTTACAAAATTACTGTGTTTATCAGCCCGGTCAGTGGCCAGATAACTGGTTTTATCCCATGCGTGTAGTTTTATTTACCGGTGCCCCATGTGAGGAGGATTAGCAACCAAAACTCACCTTTCGTCCAATCCAACTCATATCATTTCTTCTTCTGGCATTCACTTATGTACTTTCTCTACCTTAAAACGCAACCCTCTATGTTTTTCTTACTTATGTCATCACATCCTCTGTCTCTCTGCCTCTTGTGCAATTGTCTTTGTGCATCTTGGTGGTCACTGAACAGTCATGCACACACACATACACATCCCACACTAACAGTAGTCATGGAAACTGTTCCTAGAAGCACAGCCATTATTAGCATTCAGTGTGGGTGTGTGGGAGAAAGAGAGCTGCTCCGAGAGCATTGGGAACATTAACTCTCCTGTGTGTGTCCTTAATACACCAGAGAACACAATTTCACAGCTTTTCAGACATCCATGTTAACAACCCCAAACTTCTTTAACTAATCAACGTGGGTCAAACATCACCATTTATTAGGTAACACATGAAATGTCAAATAGCATTTATAGCTTCATTACATAAAACTATTACAGCAGTGCAGTTCTCTTTGCATAAGTAAAACAGGCAAAACCACATCCAGCGGCACTAATATGGGTTAACACGAATATAAAAACTGCATTTAATTAATTCACTGCGTGTTTTTTTAATATTATTATTATTACTGTTTCTTTAATACAGAACCCACAGCAGAGTGTGACCTTTCAAATACACAAACCCACACATTTTCATGCATTCAATTCCCTGCATTCACAATCATGATGATCTCACTACATTAATGCGCCTCTATACTACTACATGGTTGCATAAGAGTTGGTCAAAATGCTTTAGCATGATCCAGCATAAATCATCAAGCCACATTTATCTGAATTAGTTAATTACATATATATTTAATGTGTCTGATTATATATTTAATCATATTGCACAAACATTTTCACATAGGCGCAGATTCTGTGTTTAATGCGCACACAGGAGTCATCCTGACTTTTTGTTGATGTCTTTACATTCTGAATTACCAAGATAACAATGTTAAAGATCTTTCATGTTCGATTCCCTAAAGTTCCCTTTAGTCCCTAACTTCAATTATTAAAGAGTTACCACTTAAATAAGTAGATTTCATTGTCTTTTCTGTTTGCATATTCCAACCTCGAACATGATAGTCTGAGCATGGGTCTGCCACAGTGTGCTGTTGCAAAAAAAACAAAAAAAACAAAAACAAAACATAATGTGCATTACTTTTATACTGCAAATGTGATATTAAATGTGACAAAAACAGTGACATTATATTATATTATATTATATTATATTTAAGGAACTTTAAACTTTAGAATAAATAGAAAAATATCACTATAATACCTTGTGTTTTTTGTAGCTAAAAACTTTGGTCCTCTCTAAAATACTTAATAACTGTCAGCTGATCTACTATTCATATCTCAGTCTTTCAGGCTCCTTCGGATTTTACACGAAAATAAGAATTCATTATTTACTTATAGTGATCACTTACCTTTAACTGTAGCTATTTTAACTAAAGCACTTTAAATTAAATGTCAGAGTTTGTATTGGCCAACTTGCACAAGTTACAAAAAAGGAAAATCTAATAATTAATACTGATATTAACACAGACAATGTTTATCAACCATATCTCTGCAAAGAAATATTTAAAGGAACTGGAGAAATTACTGATAAACCAGATTCCACAGTCACATATAAAATACTGCACCAGCAATTCCCAGCTCTAGTGCTGGCGTTTTCCTTCCCTGCATGTTTGCTAGTTTTCCTGCTCCAACACACCTCCAACTAATCAGATAATTAGCAGGTGCTTCCTGAGTCAATGTGGGAGTGTTAGAATGAGGAAAGCACTAAACTGTGCAGGGTAAGGGTACTCTAGCACCAGGGCTGGGAATCACTGAGCAAAATAGCGTTAATATATAAACATTTGTACAGATAAATGATTGTAAAGACTAAATACAAAGTTCATGCTTTATAAGCTTTGGCCCCTTGGGATCTTTGACATCATATCTCATATGTGAATTCATTTGACTCTGAGTCAATTTAAACGTACTTAAGGATGTTCTTATGAGCTTTCTTACGAACCGAGTAAAATCAATCTGTCCAATAAGGCTCTGAAGTCCAAAATGTAACCAGCAACTTTGGCTGCATCTTTTAAACCTTCACAAAAATGTCACATCATCCTGTGACTGCACCCAGCACCAGTGTGCATCGTACTCCAAGTGCACTTTGCCACTCATTTTGCAGCTTTCCAGCTCCACCTTGCCATTCTTGTAAATCTTACCCTTAGGGCTCAGAGTCTTCGCCAGCCTCTCAGCTGCAAGAGCCTTGGGGGACTCTATGTCTTGTTTTACTGCACTATCCAGGACTCCAGTATTAGCTCCATTATTCTTACTAGCTTCTTCATGCTTCGAGTCATGGTTGGAAGGTCTCACGTCCTCTTTAGGGCCATTGGGTTTCACGTGAGCAGATTTGGAGTTGTCTGTGCACACAGGTGCAGAGCAGAGTACAGACTCGGCCCCGCTGGAGGTGCAGTACTCATCCAGATCATCAGCCAGAGTGTCCAGGTAGCTGCCGATGGAGATGTTGTCCAGCTTGTCATGGGGCTCATGTAGGCTGCTCCAGCTGCCTCCCAGGCTGTACTGACTGCCGGTCAGGCTGCTGCAGTGGCTGGTGAGCATGCCACGCTCTTCCATGAGCCACTTTGCTGCTTCGATTCCCTCGTGCAGTGCCACGAGTTGTTGCAGGATTCTCACATCCACTGCCCGGAGATGAGCCTAAAATCACCAGAGACATAATAAAGATCTAATTAAATGTAAGACATGATGGTTGATACTCATGCAAGACATAATTCAGGGGAATGTTGCCTATTCTTGAATTCTCAAATCTGATTGGTCAGCAGGTCCTGCGCTAACAGATCTGACAGTAGTGCAGTCTGTAATTTAAATCTCAAGTTTATATCAATGTATTCTTTCTAATGTTAGCATTTCTATAGTAACAACTAATGTTCAGGGACTTGTATGGTGGATGCCATACCAACACATGGTAAAAATGTGTTGTATAATCGTTGACATGGTGAAGCTTTCTGTAAGAAGATGTTAATTTAATATTCTCCAGTGCTAGTGCTTTGTAATGGTTAATAATTTTTTTCTGCAACACTTAACACTTAACAAGCTGCATTTTTTTTGTCTGATTAAATTCAAGCAAGACAAAAAAGAGGCCAGTTAGAGGACGTGTGAAGTGTTTATAGCTGTTATAACATAAGTGATAGCAGGAACTACCTTGTCTCTCAGATGTTCCACATCTACAATGTAAGTATAAACAATTACAAGTATGTGTTGTTCATTAACAAATTGGAATAAGAGGAATAAAACACTTTATTATAGAAAATCTTTATAGAAAATCATTATGGACCATATCACACCACCCTGTAATCGATTCCTCATAACACGCCCTGTCATGTTTTATTCCTTACATATAAAAAAGGGAATCTACTGCTCTAAATCTATTTACAGTAAATGAGAGATTGCACCAGTTGGTATACTCGGATTAGCAATGCGTAATCCTAGTGTGAGATCTGCAGTTGGGTTGTTACGCTGATGAAGGCTAGAAGGCCATTATGGTAAGTGCTTTTGAAATTTATTGATCCCTCTGACAACATCAGTTCTCTGTAGTGAACCTCTTTACAGCACTGGACATCTTTTCTTAAATAAGTAAATAGTAAACATAAGAATAGTATGCTTTATAATACACTGTTAATAGCAGTTTCTAAAATTTAGCGATAGAACCACATTATGTGTGGAATTAAAATATTTAAAAGCCCTAAGTATGTCTTATGAATATATTATGAAGCATTTTAGTAAGAAACTAATCTGTATTTTTTTAGGCAGCTCTTAAATGGTTGGAGAGCTTTTATGATGTATAAATATATAGTTCTATATCCATAAAAGCATTTATTTCACACTGAGCCATTCATGTAACCCCCTCGAGGCCATATCAATGAAGAGATAAAGGGAAAGTATTGATTGCTCTACTGAACATTTGTAAACCCATGTTATAATCTCCACTCACATTTCATCTGTCAACACATTTAAGAAAAAAACATTTCTACAATCTTTTTTGGTGAATAAAACAGCATTTAAGTATATCTGGAATGTAGGGTTGTAATGATACACAAAATTCTAATTACATACAATGAGATACGGGATCCTTTCGATAAAGCAAGAATAAGCATTCCCTAAGGTTTCCATTTTCAAATGATTAAAATATTCAACGTTATTAAAGTATAATATATATGCAAAAGTTTGTGGAAACCTGACCGTCGCACTCATATGTGCTTGTTGAATATCCCATTCCAAACTTATTCCCCCTTTGCTGTTGTAATAACCTCCACTCTTCTGGGAAGGCTTTCCCCTAGATTTTTGGAGCATTGAGATTTGTGCACTGATGTCAGGCAAGGAGGTCAAGCAGTGGTAGCTCAGTGGTTAAGATGTTGGGCTACTTATTGGAAGGCTGTGAGTTCAAATCCCAGCACTGCCAAGCCGCCACATTTGAGCCCTTGAGCAAGGCCCTTAACCCTCAACTGCTCAGATGTATAGATGAAATAAATGTAAGTTGCTCTGGATAAGGGCATAAGGGCAATAAATGTAAATGTCTGGGGTGCAGTCGGGGTTCCAGTTCGTCCCAACAGTGTTCAGTGGGGTCGAGTGTCAAGAACACTCGAGTTCTTCCACTCCAATCTTGGCAAACCATGTACACTTTGTGCACAGGAGCACTGTCATGCTGGAACAGGTTTGGGCTGCTTAGTTCCAGTGAAAAGAAACTGTACTGCTATAGCATACAAAGACATTCTAGACAATTGTGTGCTTCCAGCCTTTTGGCAACAGTTTGGGGAAGAACCACATATAAGTGTGATGGTCAGATGTCCACAGACGTTTAGCCATATAGTGTATAATAATTGAATGACACAGTGTTTGCATGATCCAGTCAAACACTTGGCAGAATATAATGATACAGAAGCTGTACAGTAGATGTAAACAAAATTAAACGTGGCTAGCAGTGTGACTCACAAGGGGGATGTGTCTGAAGTGTGGCGCTTTCTGCATTCTGCATTCTGCTGTTAGCTAGATGTGTTTTCACATGTCACTCTCTGTAGCCCTAAATGTGTTTTTGAATCCTATGTTCTACATTACTATGAACTTCCCAATTCCTGCTGTGATTTCCTTAGAACAGATTGAAGCAGTGAGGAAAGGCTACCTGAATGCAGAAGAGAGTTTGCTGTGTGTGTGTGTTTGTGTGTGTGTGTGTGTGTGTGTGTGTGTGTGTGTGTGTGTGTTTTGCTTTGTGTTTTTGTCTAGTGTTAGATACCGAGGCAGAAGAGTGGTGTCAGGCATGTTAGTGGTATTAGCGCTGGAGTATTATACACATATTTGGCAGATCTGTGTCAAATGTAATGTTTCGGGTACACTGTGTGTCGGAGATCAGTGTGACAATGCACAAACAGGTCACTAACTGACCAGAATACAGCTTATACAGTACAGTGAGCAGAGTTGAGAGAGTTTAAATGTCACAGCCATGTTGGTGTGCATAATAAAGTTGTTATTCTCACGGCACTTCTAAAATATAGCTGAAGAGACAACGATATACACTTGACTCTCTTATATATGGATCACAACCCAAACTGCATACTGTTTAGAAATACTATTTAGCTCATAGCATGCGGTTTGGCACATGGCCTTGTACAGTCCAAATGTGTATTGACTTGCCACTCACAAATTAATCCATGCAGTAGACCAGAAAGGCTTTTACAGTTAGCTTCTAATAGTATTTTTCTATCTTAAAGAGCTTCTAACCCCCCAATGTCCACATCCTACATCCAGCAACTTTAAAGATAGTTTCTGATGTCATGTTATCTGCGCTGCTTGCCAGCAACACTCAACATAAGCTTATGTAATATAAATAGCCTAGTCTATAAGGAGAATACTACTCATCCCTTTTGTGCTTCATGTTTTCCCTGAAACCTAACGAACTTCAGCAGCTCCCCACTGATCTCCAGGCTGTTTTAGCTCATCTAGAATCTCTGAACCGCAGTCTCAGCCAAATATCCTACATTTTACCATAGGCCTACAGGTAGTTGGAAATATAGACAAGCACAATGAAGTATGAAATACATACCTTTATGTGTAGCAGCATCTGTTGTACTGTGAACAGTGAAACTCAGAACTGTAGCATGATGCTGGCTAGTTAAAAAAAAATCCAAAAATAAATCAGTAGAGAAAGGAAAAACCTTGGAGACACAGATGAAGCAGAAAACTTAGCCTTAAATGGTTTGTAACTGCATTATTTACTGCTGATGTCAGCCTTCCTAATTACAGTACAAAAGACAGAAAGAGGGGCCCACCACAGTATTTATGGCCAAAAGGACCAAATGTCCTCATAATGATAGGATAGTATCAAATTCCCTCACAATAATACAGTTCTAAAGCTTTTATTTGAAAAACTAAAAGAGGCAAATATTTCCTTCTGGTTACTAATGTTATGATTAGGGTTAGAGGTGGGTGTAGGTATAGCATAAGATACAGTCCTCTCTGAAACTACTGGAACAGCAAGTCCAATTCAATTGTTTTTGCTGTAGACTGAAGATATTTGGGTTTGAGATCAAAAGATGAATATGAGAATGGTTTAGAATTTCAGCTTTTATTTCCTGGTATTTATATGTAGATGTGTTAAACGACATATAGCACATTTTGTATCAGACCACCCAATTTGTAGGCAAGCAAAAATACTGGAACCTGTGACTGACAGGTGTTTCTTTTTACCCAGGTGTGTCCTGTTAGATTGATTGTTTAAACAATAAATAGCTCTGAACATCTACTCTTGGTTTTAGCCTTCAGTTTCACCTGTGAAGATTGCATTCGTTGTTAAAAAGGATAAGCCAATGTGAAGATCAGAAAGCTGTTGATGGGAGAAAAGTAAGCCATTCTGAAGCTGAGAAAAGAGGGAAAATCAATCAGAGGCATTGCACAAACATTGGGCACAGCCAATACAACAATTTGGTATATCCTGAAAAAGAAAAAAAAAAAACACTGGTGTACTGAGCAACAGACACTGGATGGGTCGGCCAAGGAAAACAACAACAGCTGATGACAGAAACATTGTGAGAGCTGTGAGGAAAACCCCATAAACAACAGTCAATGACATCACCAACAGCCTCCACAGGGCTGGGGTGAAGATATCAAAATCCACCATTCAAAGAAGACTTTGACAGCAGAAATATAGAGGCCATACCACAAGAAGCAAACCACAGCAGTCAGAATCGGAAAGCCATATTGAAGTTCGCAAAGAAATACAGAGATGAGCCACAAAAGTTGTGGAACCACGTTTAACCTCAACCAAAGTGATGGAAAGGCCAAAGTGTGCAAGGCATGGATCTGATTCCAAACATAAAGCTCATCTGTGAAACATGGAGGTAGTGTCATGGCTTGGGCTTGGATGGCTGCTTCTGGAACAGGCTCACTAATCTTTATTGATGATGTAACTCGATGGTATGAACAGAATGATTTCAGAAGTTTACAGGAACATTTTGTGCAGGGGGTTAAAGTGGAAGGTTTTAGACTGGCCAAGTAAATCACCAGACCATAACCCAATTGAGCACGGATTTCACTTCTTGAAAAAGAGACTGGAGGGAGAAACCCCTCTGAAACAAACAACAACTGAAAGAGCCTGCAGTAAAAGCCTGGAAAAGCATCACAAAAGAAGAACCCAACAATTTGGTGATGCCAATAAGTCACAGTCTTGATGCAGTTATTGCAAGCAAGAGATATGCAACCATATATTAAGTGTTATTTACTTTAATATACTTCAAGACTTATCTGTTCCTATACTACCTGTAAATACGAACCTATAACTTATCTGTTCCTATACTACCTATAATTGTTACTCACCTAAACATTGGGTGGTCTGATACAAAAAGTTCTACGTTTTATGTTGTTTAACACATTTAGATCTAAATACAGGAAATAATTGGTAATAATAAAAATAAAAATAATTGGTAGTAGCTCAAACAAATGAATTGGCCTTGCTGTTCCAAAAGTTTCTGAGGGGACTGTTCGAAGAAGATAGAAAACTGACTCTCTCGCTCTCTGTGTGTGTGTGTGTGTGTGTGTGTGTGTGTGTGTGTGTGGTGTGTGTGTGAGAGAGAGAGAGAGAGAGAGAGAGAGAGAGAGAGAGAGAGAGAGAGAGAGAGAGAGAGAGAGAGAGAGAGAGAGAGAGAGAGAGAGAGAGAGAGAGAGAACCCAAAGATATGGTATTTTGCAGAAAATAGAAACAAACTGCAAAAAGAAAGGGGGACATAAAGGGAGTCCAGGACCTCAGATTCATAGACTGTGAAACTCGATTCCCAAACCACCATTGAATATACTTACCACTTAGCATTTTGAATGTAATGGGCTTCATTGCTTGAGTTAACTCATAATAGGCATTTACATTTGCACAGATACCTAGTGACAGATATAAGCTGTCCTGAAATCCTCGCGACAGTAAAAGGTGGATTAATAAAGAGGAAACTTTACAGCTAAAAGTCTGGTTTAATCAGGGAATTAGGAAATCCTTCATGCCAGTACTGGTAATGTGCAAAACACCAAACCAGTTCTGAAGGGATTAAGGTGATGATTTATTTCCTCATGGTACTTTTGTTTGTGCTTGAGCTTTTGTATACACACAAAGTGAGCCTGGGGAACATGGCATTTTGCAAGTAGAGGTGAAAACTAGGTAGAGAAAGCAGACGGGAAGTAGTAACTCAAATCCCAAGAGAGCCACTGTTGGGTCCTTGAGCAAAGCCCTTATTTCTTTACATTCCATGAAAGCATTTGCCAAATGAATAAAAATGTAATGTAATGTAATGTAAAGAGCTAAGCAATGTGCAGGAAGCAAGAGACAACTAAAGACAGAGAGAGAGAGAGAGAGAGAGAGAGAGAGAGAGAGAGAGAGAAAGAGAAATGGCAGTAGAAGTAGTGGTGTATGAGGTGGACTGTGATGGCTGGATCCTTCTCTGAGGGTTTGGGCTTGGATCAGTTTGGCTCTATGCCTCAGTCTGAGGCAAAGCAAGCTGCTCATAAATTCACTTTTCTTCCTGGCTCAGCACTGATGTGGTTAAGTTCCCCTTCCCCAACTCTCCCTGCCTGCAATGCATATTGTAAACCCACGCGTGTTAAACTACATACGTGAGTAATGTCTAGGAATATTCTGTCTAAGCCGTGAAGCCCTGAAGTCCTCCCTACATGTGGTTCAACACTGGTGAGATATAAATGATTGTATACACAGTACATTATATCAGTATGTAAAATAAATATGGGTATTAGTCCTAGTCTAAGGTTATTAGTCCATCATCCTTTGCAGCCCCTTTTCAGTCAATGTCATGAGACAGTGAGACAACATACTGCTATGTCTGGATCCATTATGGATCCAGCTCTAATCCCTGGAATTCTCATTTTTCCTGCTGGGACATTCTGCTCTGTTAAGTATCTCACCTCAGACCAGGGTCAAGTGTGTGCATGTATTTGTTTTGTGGGTAACTGGTGTCTCTATTCATCATTAGCTTTAAAATCTTCCTATATAGAGTTTGTGTTGCATTTCCTGGTCAGAAAGTACAGTGGTGCTTGAAAGTTTGTAAGCCCTATAGAATTTTCTATATTTCTGCATAAATATGACCTAAAGCATCATCAAATTTTCACATAAGTCCTGAAAGTAGAAAACAAGAACCCAATTAAAGAAACAAGACAAAAAATATTATACTTAGTCATTTATTTATGATGTAAATAATATTATAAAATGATAAATGTAAAGTATGATCCGAAAATTATAAAGTGATCCAATATTACTATTGTTATTATCTGTGAGTGTCAAAAGTATGTGAACCTCTAATTTGAAGGTGAAATCAGAGACAGGTGTTTTCAATCAATGGCATGACAGTGTGACAATGTGTGAGTGAGCACCCTGTTTTATTTAAAGAACAGGGATCTATCAAAGTCTGATCTTCACAACACATGTTTGTGGAAGTGTATCATGGCATGAACAAAGGTGATTTCTGAGGACCTCAGAAAAAGTGTTGTTGATGCTCATCAGGCTGGAAAAGAGTTTGGACTCCACCAATCCACAGTCAGTCAAGTCAACCATTGCTACCCTCCCCAGGAGTGGTTGACCAGCAAAGATCACTTCAAGAGCAAGACGTGTAATAGTCCGGGAGGTCACAAAGGAACACAGGGTAACTTCTAAGCAACTAAAGGCCTTTCTCACATTGGCTAATGTTAATGTTCATGAGTCCACCATCAGGAGAACACTGAATAACAATGCTGTGCATGGCAGGGTTGCAAGGAGAAAGTCACTGCTCTCCAAAAAGAACATTGCTGCCCGTCTGCATTTGGTGAAGATCACGGACAAGCCAGAAGGCTATTGGAAAAATGTTTTGTGAATAGATGAGACCAAAATAGAAATTTTTGGTTTAAATGAGAAGCGTTATGTTTGGAGAAAGGAAAACACTGCATTCCAGCATAAGAACCTTATCCCATCTGTGAAACATGGTGGTGGTGGTATCGTGGTTTGGGCCTGTTTTGCTGCATCTGGGCCAGGATGACTTGCCATCATTGATGTAACAATGAATTCTGAATTTTACCAGTGGCTTCTGAAGGAAAATGTCAGGACATCTGTCCATGAACTGAATCTCAAGAGAAAGTAGGTCATGCAGCAAGTCAACAACCCTAAGCACACAAGTTGTTCTACCAAGCAATGGTTAAACAAGAATAAAGTTAATGTTTTAGAAAGGCCAAGTCAATGTCCTGACCTCAATCCAAAAGAAATGTTGTGGAAGGACTTGAAGCAGGCAGTTTATGTGAGGAAACCCACCAACAGAGTTGAAGCTGTTCTGTACCGTTGAAGCTGTTCCGTACTGAAGCTGTTTTGTTCTGAATGGGCTAAAATTCCTCCAAGCCGATGTGCAGGACTGATCAATAGTTACAGGAACGTTTAGTTGCAGCTATTGCTGCACAAGGGGGTCACACCAGATACTGAAAGCAAAGGTTCACATACTTTTGCCACTCACAGATATGTAATATTGGATCATTTTCCTCAATAAATAAGTAACCAAGTATAATATTTTTGTCTCATTTGTTTAATTGGGTTCTCATTGTCTACTGTTTTAGGTCATATTTATGCAGAAATATAGAAAATTCTAAAGGGTTCACAAACTTTCAAGCACCACTGTATGTCGGGAATCAGGTCAAGGTAAAAAATCAAATGCCATTTTGTCCAAATATTGCAGACTATTTGCAAACACACCCTCAGTCTGTGTTGACGTCACAGGCAGCCCAATGTCAAACTGCAGTCATCAGACCGCATGACTAGACATCAAACCCTACATCCCTCTGCATACACTGTTTTTCTCAACATCTATTGCTGCACACAGACATAACGACACATTTAATTATGAAAGACAGGACTTCTTTCACTGAAACTGCACCACATTGCTCACACTGTCCTTCAGTGCTTCTCTGTCCTCTATGCAATTACTTAGCACTTCTCATTGCCCCTATCTAGCTAGAGTCACTGCTTCCATCTGTCAGCACACCATCCCCTGTGTTTTCCATCTGTGCAGCAGAGATAGAGAGAGAAAAGGACAGGGAGAGTGGGAATGAGCAGAGAAAATTAGTTTATGCAACACTTGTACTTATGGATGACTTACTGTCGTGTGCGTCACCCAGTGCACAGGTGGTCAAAACAATGTCCTTGTGGTAACTAATTTATCCAGCGGAGTTGTAGGTTTTATGACCTTTGTTAAGCAATGAAATGTAAACATTACAACCTCACTACAGCTACATGTTCTGAGTAAAAGCAGACACTCTAACATCACATTCTTCAAATGTAGTAGGATCAAATTTGTTTACATGCGGCTACTTCTATCCTAACCTTTGGCCTTGCCTCTCTGTTTGTCTGCCTACTCAGGCGGACAGGTGGAGAACACACTGCGGTCACACACTGCAGCAGAGCCGGGTGTCATAACCACACAGCATGAGGTCTGAGTCACTGACAGCTAGCTCACCACTGCTTATGACTAATAAGCAGATAATCTCCCATCAATTGCGATCAAGCACCCCTTTGAGAGGCACTGAGACACTGAGTGAGTAAATACACTCTCCAAAAAAGGTACTGGTTTTCTCCACAGTCCTTAACAGTGTGGTCAGTCCATCCATTTGCCATACCAACCCATCGCAGGGCACGGTCACATACACGTTCACACACTACAGACAATTTGGAAATGCCAATCAGCCTACAGCGCATGTTTTTGGACTGGGGGAGGAAACCGGAGTACCCAGAAGGAACACTGAAGCATGGGGAAATCATGCAAGCTCCGAACACACAGGGTGGAATCAGGATTCGAACCCCCCTCCCCAGCAGTGCGAGGCAAACATGCTAACCACTAAACCACCGTGCCCCTGACAGTATTTTATATATTTGTCAAAATTCTCACATTCTGCTACCAATAGATGATCTGTTCAGAAGAGAAAAATATTTCCATATGGCTTCCCAGGCATTGTAAATTGTCTAAATACAAATGACGAGATTAACAGCACTCAGTCTCGAGCTCTCTTGGTCCACTCCTCCATGCATAATATTTTAAGCTGCTTTATATTCTTTGGTTTTCATAGGTCGACTTCCCTTTTCAATTCAAATATGGAGGCTGAGATTGTCGTTGCAAAAATTTGGGGTTTCTTTAACCATTTCTGTGTTGACCAAGTGCGCTTGGCTTGGCTTTCTTTTTAAAAGCTCCATCTTTGGCCTAGTCTGAAACTCTTGGCAAACACATTTTGGACTGAAATATCCTGCTACATTCATGATGCCATCAATCTTCATAACCACCAGCTACAAAACAGCCCCAAAGCATTACTGATCCACTGGCATATTTTACAGTGCGTATTAGTTGCTTTTCCATGTGTGTAGTTCACTTTTGTCATCAAACATTCTGCCAGTGTGACCAAAAGGATACATTTTGGTTTCATCTGATCACAACACATGATGCCACTGGTAATTTTAATGAAATCACAGTTTTAAATACAATTTTAACTTTAAATACAGTTTAAATATAGTACAATTCTAAAATTATAAAATGCTTTTTCCCTCCTTCACCATCCTCCTCACTGTGCAGGGGGACTGTGTGTTCATGGGTCCTCAATTCCTGTGCTCAATTCCAGGCGAATTTCCAACTATTTCAGACATGTGAAACTTTTTGTTTTGTTATGGGGAATTGTGCTTAATGGTATTTTTAACTGCATATGTATTTTTTTATATCAATTTCCTGATTTGGTCAGGTCAACAACCATCTGTCTCTTTTGTGTTGAAAGTTCTTTGGTTTTAACTTTTTATGACCCTGTTTTAATGTAAAACTTGCATGTATCACTTCATACTAACCCTAACCCATACCCATACTACTACTACTACTACTACTGTAATAACAATAATAATAATAATAATAATAATAATAATACATACATACATACATACATATCTTTATTTTAAATTGAATGTAGAATATGCAATAGCCTACTGGTCTTCTTATCTTACCTTTTTGCCTATGAATTAAACTGTAGTTCTCATTCCCAGCTATGCTCAGCATTTTTCATGTTTTCTAACAGCTCAAGACTAACAAGTGGGAGGTGAGAAACTGCATCAGAGGAAGCGAGAATTCAATGAGGAGGAACAGTACTGTTAAAATACAAATTGTCAGCTAATTATCAAGCTCTTCATGAGCTGAGTCAAGACCAAACAGGGTAAACACCACAATTTGTAGAGCCTATGTTCCTCAAGATTAGGATTGAGAACCACTGACCTAAAACCACAGAATTACTTGTTGTTCAATATAACAAACTGGTTGGAGCGGCAGGATTCTCCTGATCCGCAAACATCCTAATCAATACTGATGTCCAGACTAATCGGAAATAAGGCTGACAGAGGCAATACTTATGATGGCTTTCCACTGACTCCAGACATCTTTCCCACTCAATCAAGAGACTTATGGTAACATCTAGGTCTTATTTTCTCAATGGCTCTGAATTATTTCAGTCATTTGCCTGTGGAATTTGAGAAGAATGTGATCATGTGCATTTGATTAGTTATTGGAAAATAGTGGTCTATAATTGAAACATTCTCTCCTTTTCCAAATGGGATGCATGTATCCACAGATTTAAAATGTCCAGATTATATCTTCTTGGTATTTTCCCCATGCTGTACATTTCACATTTAAACCAATTTTACACAAAGAGGTCCCTTAAGGTTCTGAATCTGGTTTGATTATATGGCAATTATACATTGCCAGGCCTGCTATTTCCAGAGTAGTATTGTAAGGATATATATGTAGGTCAGGTGTCATATCTACAGCTTTGTTACATGTTTAGAGCTTTGTTACATGGGCGCTGAACAATAATAAGTACTTTTATGTTTTTTTGGGGAACGTGGGTGGACTGGACTGTGGAATTTGAGCTGTTATATATAAGATGGTGAAAAAAGCAGCCCACATAAAGAATGCACATATCAGGATCATATAGCCCGACTTAAGTGATTTTTAGACTTGACAAGAAAATAGAAAACATCTGACTGCTTTAGAAATTAGCTACAGCATGATTGGTGATATTCGTGTTTCATCACTCTTTGTATGAAATTGTGTCAAGCCATTTTGCTAAATACATTTCATGTCAGAAAAAAAAGCTCAAGCCTTTGTTCAGTCACAGCCTAAATGTTCACACCACAATGTTTCACAAATGAGATGCCATGCTCTGAATAAAGAGCAGTTCCATTTCTCCACCCTTCCTTTTTCCATCACTGTGGTACAGGCTAATCTCATCTCATCTTAGACTTTGTCCAAGAACATTACAGACTGCTTACATAGGTTTTAGGAAACTGTAACCCAGGCTTTAAGTTATATTGTGGTCAAATCTTCAAATATTATGGTGGTGTTTTTTTCCTCTTTATGGTAGTCACATTTTTGCCTACATGAAGTGTCCTGGTTCATAATATTTAATAGTTTTTATTCAGGACTAAAAGGGTATTTTAATAATTGATCATTATGTTCTTGTTTGTAACAGTATACCCAACATTTTTCATACACATAATGTTTTGACTAGTGGGGCCCAGTGGTTAGCACAGTTGCCTTGAACTTCCAGGGTTGGGGGTTCAGTTCCCACCTCCGCCCTGTTTGTGTGTGGAGTTTGCCTGTTCTCCCCGTGCTTCAGGGGTTTCCTCCGGGTACTCTGGTTTCCTCCCCAGTCCAAATACATGCACTGTAGGCTGATTGGCATTTCTAAATTGTCCGTAATGTGTGCGATTGTGCCCTGCAGTGGGTTGGCACCCCATCCTGGGTGTCCCCCACCTTGTACCCCGAGTCCCCTGGGATAGGCTCCAGGCTTCCCGCGACCCTGTGTAGGATAAGCAGTACAGAAGATGGATGGATAATGTTTTGACTCTCTCTCTAATTGATCCTAATTGATTCACTTCCATTGACACCTCTTTGGATTTCATGTTGTGAGCCAACTACAACAGACTCCAGACTCTAGAATCAACTCTAAAGATTTGCTTAGCTCTCGCTTCAACTATTAATGCAATGACATTCATCTGGCCCATAAAAACACAACTGAGCAGTCATTAGTTAGAGTTTTATATAAAGCAGGGATTCACTGCGACGGAAAAGAAGAATTGCTATTGAACACACATTGGCCTGAACTGCTGGATCCGTATCAGATCAGATTTGATACTTTTGCAAAATCAGTCCACTGATGCATTTTTCATAGATGCTGTGAGTGTGTATGTTGTTGACTAACACCCTTTGTGAACAATCCCTAATTTTAATGGGTGGGTGAGGTATAAAAAATTCTGATATGGACATACATATCCTGAAATGAATTATTATAGATTCAGATGTCACTACTACAGTGCCATCCACTAATATTGGCACCTTTGGTAAATATGAGCAAAGAAGGTTGTGAAAAATTGTCTTTATTGTTTAACCTTTTGTTAAAAAAAAAATAAAAAATCACAAAAATACTGCAGCAATTATTGGCACCCCTATGAATTCATATGAGAAAAATATATTTGAAATATATTCCCAATGATATTTTACAATTTTTCATAGCCTTCTTTGCTTACATCTACCAATGGTGCCAGTGTTAGTGGAGGGCACTGTATAAGTGATTCCTGACCAGTAATACTATACTTAGGGTAGCAAAGTATAACACACACACACACACACACACACACACACACACACACACACACACACACACACACACACACACACACACTGTGGCAGAGAAGCATCACAACACAATCAGTTCTAAAGGATCTGTTGTTGCATGGCAACCTTGAGTCCTTGTGCTGATTCAACAGCAAACGGAAGCTGTGCTCTAATGTACATATTCAACAAGAACACTTCGCTAGTGTGTAGAATCCCTGCTGTTAATGCTAGTCCGCTCCAAGCCAAGGGTGCTAGTAGAAATTTTAGGCCCCCTGACAAGTCATTGCCCCTATCCCTACTACCCTGCCAGACAATCTTTGTTGTCTGGGGTTCCACTTGGACCCCCATGTCTCTTTTAGTGCTTGGACTTGTACCACTGCCACACGCACACATGATTGAGAGTGGTCGGCCATCCACACATCCAGCTAGCGATGGTCTTACAATGGTCTTTTTCCAGTGATGAATAGATATAAGTCTGGTGACAAGATCTCAATAACAACACAGTGCACATTTAATCCTTGTGTTCTGGGTGCTGTGTAGCAATCGATCTACTGTTAATGGGTCATACTGATAGCTGAGACAAAAAATTATATTTGAAATGACCAACCTTGAATACATCTACTCTCCTGGGCAAAATTTTGCCATAAATGGCAATATATTAAGCTTTTAAGGTCTTAACGATAAATAATTGGTCAGGAAATTAGCAAGAAGTAAACAAATAGATAAAGTAATTTAGTAAGGGATAGCTTTTTCTTTTCATTTGAAATGTTTAAGCCTTGTGCGTAAACTTGCGGACAGCTCCTTTTTATTCATTTTATTTTTATTTATTTTAATTTTGTACACCTGGCCACGTGTTAGTTTGAATTTTACATCAAACATTTTAATAATTATGATTTTACCGTTGCATACAAGAAGATTATATAAGTCTATAAGTCTATATAAGACTAATTTCCCCGTTTCTAGCTTTTGACCACTTCACTGCAGCAAAAGTAAACGAGCAAATGGTGGCACGTGAGGACTCAGGAGTGCATTTGTTTCGTTCTTGCTAATTTCCTGACTAATGATTTGTTGTTAAGACCATTAAAAGCTAAATATGTTTTGCCATTTTGGGCTTGGCCCCCCTTTTTTTGCCTTGGAGTATATGTTTTTAGGGAACAGTAAATAATTTCTGATGGTTGGATATGTCCTTGCCAGCAGGTATGAATGAAATAAGTCATGGAGGTAATGTCAAATAGAGTGAATTCACTTATTTGTTTTCTTTTTTGTAAAAAAAAAAAAAAGAAAAAAAAAAAAAAAACAGTTGGCCTCAACTGATATTTCATCACTTTTTATCATCTGTAGTATAACCTGCAAAGCGGTGAACCAAATGTAAATTTGTCCTGTTTCATGAGAAAATGAGCCAAGCACATAAAGTTTAATGTAAAGAACAAACAAACAAACAAACAAACAAACAAACAAAACACTTTTTGATAGCAAGTATGCCCGTTTTTTGTTGTACCCTACACTTTACTGAACATTATACAGTATTATCAAGCGGGCAAACGCATCTTTACGCGTGAGGACGCAAAGAAGATGGGCTGTAACAAGCTGGTTCACTCAACCTGTAGACACATATTACCCTAATCACTACCAGATAGTAGTCTTACCATCTCGACTTTGAGCTTCCTGATCTTCTCATCCAGTGCATGCTCCCCGCTGTCTGCGCTCTCCTGCCGGATCACTTTGCTCTGCTCGCCGCGTTGCGCTGCGTCCTGCCGCATCCACCTGAGCAAACCTTCCGGCGTCTTCCTCCCCACCTTCACCTCCAACTCTTTCAGATCGGGCACACATTCACTGCCACTAACTTCTTCCATGATGTGGTCTTCAAAAACACTTTCTCTGCGATTTCTAAATACGCGCTGTCCTGTCGAGCTAGTTCTGGCAGGCTGCTTTTAGACCGGGTTCAGTGAAACTGTGCAGTCAGCTACAGCGACCATTCTCACTGCGCATTCAGTTTCTGCCTTATGCATCTACAGGATACATGAATGTTTATAGCATGACTGGCGTTGCGATATTCACGGGGGGGGGGTATGAATGACGCAGTGACAAGGAAAAAAATGTCTACGGAGCTTCTTTAAAGAAAAAAAAAACTGTTCTGTTTATTTTTCCAAAATAATGTCCATCCTCAGGTGCGCAGCAGCAAGACCCTTTCCAGTTTAGAACCATATGACACTATGACAGCTCCATTATATCGGATTAATAGCGAATCTGATAAGAAATCACTAATCCTCCGAATCTGATGAACTCAGTTGGTCAGTTTGGCCTCCATCGCGAGACGCAAATTCCACCTGCATGACAGCCAGTGCTGAATCTCTCTCTCTCTCTCTCACACACACACACACACACACACACAGAGCACTGCGAGTTAGCTGCCGTATATACTGTAGTATAACACCACCCTTCTCTCTCTCTCACACACACACTCACAAAGCACTGCGAGTTAGCTGCCGTATATACTGTAGTATAACACCACCCTTCTCTCTCTCTCTCTCTCTCTCTCTCTCTCTCTCACACACACACACACACACACACACACACACACACTACCGTAATCCCACATTACGAGTCTCCTCCCAATCCCACACCCTTGTCCAAATTCTAAAAAAAGCAATGGTAGTAGAAAAAAAAAATTAATCAATTAATTAAAGTGTAATTTATACATATCACTATGTATCTCTGATTTGATGTTGTAGCAAATAATAAGACTGGGTATTTCTAACCATTTTTACATAATGATAACTAAATAAAATAGCTAAATAGTCCAAGTGATCCAGTTGATATGAAATGGATCATTTGGATTGAACACTTTATCACATTGTAACTAATCCATCCATTTTCCATACCACTTATCCTACATAGGGAACCACTTATCCTCGCAGGAAGCCTGGAGCCTATCCCATGAAACTCGGGGCACTAGGTGGGACGGGGTGCCGACCCATCGCAGGGCACAATCACACACACATTCACTCACTACTGACAATTTGGAAATGCCAAACAGCCTACAGTGCATGTCTTTGGACTCGGGGAGGAAACCAGAGTACCTGGAAGAAACCCCCACAGCACGAGGAGAACATGCAAACTCCACGCACACAGTGTAGAGGCAGGAATCGAACCCCCAATCCTGGAGGCATGGGGCAAATGTGCTAGCCACTAAGCCACCGTGCCCCCCTACATTGTAACTACTTTGCATAAAAAACCACATAGTTTGCAATTATTACTATACATGTGTACTAATCATAAATTTATTAGCTAGCTCACTGGGCAAGTGAAAGCTCTAATGTGAGCCCAGGCCCCTGTTTTGATTGGCCAAAAACCTCACTGACAAGGCCAAACAGTGGTAGCCAACATAATGTATTAACATATGACAAGCAATTTAGGGAAATGAAGGATTGTATGATCATGTAGCACACCATGTATCCAACCTCGATAAAAAAAAGTCAAGTCATGGGTGAATGTTGGTGAATGTTTCAGCGTTGTGACTAGGAACAGGAAATTGTTCAACCATGACTTTAAAAGGAGCATCCACCAAAAGCTCAGTCTTTGCAAGCAAGGATGGGTTGTGGCTCACCACTTTGTGCCAAACTTCATGAGAGAATTGTCAGTCAGTTCAAAAAGAACATTGCTCAACGCAAAATTACAAAGAATTTAGGTCTTTCACCATCTACAGTGCATAATATTATGAAAAGATTCAGGGAATCCAGAGAAATCTCATTGCATAAAGGGCAAGGCCAGAAACCACTGTTGAATGTGCGTGACCTTCGAGCCCTCAGGCGGCACTGCGTGAGAAATCATCATGCTACTGTGATAAATATAGCCACATGGGCTTGGGAGTACTTTGGAAAACCATGTATCCAGAAATGCAACCCGAAACACTATTAATCAAGGAGGAAGCCACACATCAACTCTATGCAGAAACGCCACCGAGTTCACTGGGCCTCAGATGCACTGAAAGGCAGTGGAAACATGTGGTCAGATGAGTCCACATTTCAGCTTGTTTTCAGGAAGACCGGACGTCGAGTTCTCTGTGCCAAAGATGAAAAAGACCAAGCAGACTGTTATAAGCAAAAGGTGCAAAAGGCAGCATCTGTGATGGTATGGGGGTTCATCAGTGCCCACGGCATGGGTGACTTGCATATGTTTGAAGGTACCATTGACGTGGAGGTGTATATTGGGATTTTAGAGAGACATATGCTGCCATCAAGGCAACATCTTTTCCCAGGAAGTCCATGGTTATTTCAGCAGGACAATGCCAGGCCTCATTCTGCACGTGCTACAACAGCGTGGCTTCGTAGACACAGAGTGCGTGTGCTTGACTGGCCTGGCAGCAGTCCAGATCTGTCTCCTATGGCGCATCATGAAGAGGAGAATCAGACAATGGAGACCAAGGAATGTTGAGCAGCTAAAGTCTTGTCTCAAGCAAGAATGGGCAAAAATTCCACTGCAAAACTGAAACAATTAGTATCCTCAGTTCCCAAATGATTAAAAAGTGTAATTAAAAAAGTGGAAGGGTGATGTAACACAGTGGTAAACATGCCTCTGTCCTAACTTTTTTTGAGTGTGTTCAAGGCATCAAATTCTAAATTTGTTTATATTTACAAAATACAATTAAGTTGGTCAGTGAAAATATTGAATATCTTTTCTTTGTACTTTTGTCAGTTAATTAAAGTTTCAAGAGACTTGACAAATCACAGATTTTTGTTTTTATTGCATTTTAGAAACAATCCCAACTTTTCTGGAAATGGGGACAGTATATAATTTCATATATGTTTTTCTAAAATCTTTTTATTTGATGTATGCATCAGCTTTGTGTTACCGTTGTATGTAGAACACGAATGGTTGTGAGTCCAGCACAGTTCTGTAATTCGTCTGATTTAGCATCTATTAAACCTGCTGAACAAAGCATGTTGGATCGGCTGTGTTTGAGTAGGGATGTCACCAAACTGTGCCGGACATACACAGTTAGCCTCTATAATTGCTAGAATTGCTTCTCTGCTAACGTGAGATATGTTCAAGTTAAATTCCAGCACTAAAATTCCTATGAATTATCGCAAGAGCTTCAAATGTCTGCTCCCAAACACAGCTGGCAGCTCATAAAAATGTGATTTCCTTTCTGAAGGTTTTTTTTTTCTTCCAGAGCAGCGTTACCTGCCACATTCAGTAAGTTAGTCTCATATTTTTTCTACCTCATTTTCACTCCAAGGACATAGTGCTTCCAGGGCCTGATGCAATATAGCCTAATCCCCAAAACTGAGACACAGCATTTTTTCCTGCAACATCAGATGAGAGACTTAAATAATATTTTTTAAAAATTTTGAATTTGATTGTTGTAAGGTTCGGGGCTCCAGGTTCCTCATGACCCTGTATAGGATAAACAGTATGGAAAATGAATGGATGGATGTTTTACAGTAAATCTGTATGTAACTTGTCTCATAAAGCTTTTGTGTTCTTTGCTTAAGTATTTTGCAAAATATGCTCATTCTGGTGTATTTAAGGCTGACACTCACACTGGAACTGCTCTAGGTCTAGGACTTTTGGTAAATAGTTCATGAACAGTACAGAAGCTTCCAAAGACCTATACCGATCAGGGAGAAAACAGGGAGGCAACACTGTGTTGGTGGACTCATGATTAGCAATGCACTGCTACTATACACTGGAGACTAGACAGCTAAAAATACTGTATTTTATTTATTTATTTTGATATTTTACAGTTGGAGTGTTTTGTATTAAGCATGAAGATGATGTGTTTTGGCTCATCCTTGCATTTGAGTGACCTAAGAATAGCACTGATCAGCCATCCCTTCTTCATTCTCAGTATACATGGATATCAGCATTGCAAGATAATTATATGAAGAGTTTAGGATCACTTGGTTAAATATTATATTATTTACAGTCTATAGGGGTGGAATAAAAAGCTGATGTCTTCCACTGGAGTTTCAAATGGCATTTTTCTTGAAATTCAATTAATCCGTGCAGCTTCTAAACGAATCTCTTTCTAGGAATTATTAATATTATACTCATAAACTTATACTCACTTGAGTAATGCGTCTGTCAGATATGCAAGTGGAGAACAGAGTGAGCAGACTGAAGTGCTTGCAGACTAAAAGAATTTAGAAAGATAATATCATTAAAAGTCAGCAGGTAACACGATGGAAAAGTCATCATGAAGGAAAACTAAAAAAGCAGGGGGAAAAGGTAATCTCTCATTGAAGACATTAAAGACTTTTCATGCTTAAGTAAACAGATGGGATCAGCTAGGATTCAGTTACTCCAACATGAAGACAGAGCTTTATGACCAGTTCAGGCTGTATTTGCATTGTTGCTGCATTATGGAGCTAATAATTCTTTATGAAAATGCTGCTGTATTTTAATTTTAGGGACTATGGAGGCCTCCTAATAAATTATCTTGCTGAATGCATTTTTCTACGTGTTTTTAAATGGTCATGTCATTTCAGGGTGCTTGCTACTTATTCCAGCACCAGAACTCAGTTGACATCTAGTGGTCAGTGAAGGAAATGCAAAATGATTGTGGTAGACTTTTTGCATTGAAATGGCTGTAGTCGATATACAAGTACAGCGTGAACTCAGATATATTTGTCTTTTTGGACATTAATAAAACAAACAAACAAACAAACAAAAAACAGGAAAAATGTTATGTTTACAGGAAAAATGTTCATATTATAAAGATGCATGGCTTACCATTTTGCCAAAACTGTCTGGAACCATTTTAATGATTTTAATGTTTGGGATATTGGAAAACATATTTTCATTGGTTAAAGGTGCAATAGACAATTGTAGTTCCCCCCCCTTACAATTACAAATAATCAGGAAAATATGCAGAGCATAATAAAGTTTAATGGTTTAAGCCATGACCTCAGCACAAGTGGAAGAAAAAACCTGTTTGGAAAACTGCCTTACGGACCAGAAGTGTTTGGCTGGGCCTCGTGTCAACCACCTGATTGTTTAACAAGCGTTTTGGTCACGCTGTTACATCTGATTACAATATGGTTTACTGACCAAATACGAATCATTCGGCTGAACATTGGTTGAGAGCCATTCCACAATAGGCCTACCTTGTTGCACAGCAACAAGCCAGTTGTTGCAGAAGCAATGGCCGATATTAAACATAAACATTTGAAACATATTTGCTTTACTTTTCTCCATACATTGTAAACTATTGTGTAAAAGCAGTAGAACACTCGAGGTTGTGTATTTTCATGAATAGCATCACAGCTGAGAAGATCTACAGCTTGTGCCTGCGATAAAATCACAGATGTGGTGTTATTCACGAGAACACACGACCTCGAGTGTTTTACTACTTCAACATGGCCTCAGTCGCATTCCCTGACATATCAAACAGCTCCAAAACAGAAGCTTACTGTCAGTAAGCTCTCGTTCTCTGAAGTGCTTTTTTCATCAAAAAAAAAAAAAAAAAGTATTCAAGTTTATGGAGTCAACAGACTCCATCAACTTAACAGAAAATTTCTGTTTTGGAAATGGGAACTTTCCTTGAGGCTGTTTAGAAACAATACAACATTGTTGATGACAAACCAGGTGTGTCATCAGACATGCTTTACTGTTCACATAGCTGTCTACTCAATTGCTCCATTCTAACTCCACATGTATTGACTAGTGAGTGCAGGGAACCAATACTGAAAGAGAAAAGCACTTGTCAAACCACATCATTCTTCACTCTTCCCCTCCCTGGTAAACCTGTATTTCCTGTCCTGGTTACAACATAACAGCATTTCTAGTGTAGGGCACTATCAGTATTAGTGTGTTTGATGGTGAAGAGACAACCATGGAGGAGAGCACAGAGGAGGACCTTGAGTCTCTGATTGAAGGCTTGGCCTTCATCCCTGGACACTTTCACATGCCGCTGAACCTAAACATCGAGCCGAGTGGGCCAGCCACCCTGCGCCTCCGTGACACGCAGATGAAGCGCGAGAACCTACGGGCCGAGCTCGAGGCTGAGACGGGTAGGTTGCAGTATGCTATACAAAACATGCTAGGCTTACTAGCCTACCATCTTGATAGGCTAGATGAAGCTGAGGAGGTTTTCCATAGCATCTGCCAGGAGGATCCAGGAAACCTCAATGCTTGGGCCAACCTAGCCCACGTGTATGAGCGGCTCGGACGGGACGGTAAGGAGAGCGAGTGTCTAGAACGCGTGAAAACTCTCATGGATCTGGACACCAATGAGAACCCAACAGAGGGCAGGCTCAGGGCAGCACGATGCCTGATAGAGCAGGCTTTTGCCCAGCCTCATGATGTGGAGCTGGAGCGAGAGGAAGACCTGCAGGAAAGACTGACCACCGCACTCACCTTGTATAATCGAGCTCTTCATTATGGAGGTGAACTGGTAAGACTTTGGCTTTCCAGGAAAAGCCTTTATTTATTTATATATAATACTTATTTAAATATAATTTAGACCGAAATTCACACATTATCTCTCTGTTGATTTTTACAGGTACCTCAAGAAGAGAAGTGGATCTGGTATTTCAAAATGGCAACAATTCACATAAGGTATGAAATTCTCCACTTTTAATCTGACTGTTAACTATATCTCAGCCAAATATTGGCCGCTTTAATCATTGACAAGTAATACGTTCCTCCAGACATATAATACATTCTTTTGAAATCTTCTTGCCTTTATAGATTGTATGGTATTTTCAATGATTCAAAGGATTTAGAGTATACCAGGCTTGCGCACTTCAACAAAGGTCTGACACTGCTAGTAGAGACTCTTAAATCAGACACGACACACCTCAAAGGTAAACATTTGTCTCATATGTCATTATCACCAACAAAAGTTTTAGCTTTTACTTTGGCCGTTTACTTTGATCTTTTTACTTGGCTTTGCTGCAGCTTCTGCATGCCTTGATAGCTTATGTTTTTATTACTTTAAATGCCTTTTAAAAGTCCGCGACATTAATGTGGGAGGTTGACGTGCTCTTAAATAAGAGCCCGTGTGTCATAGACCTGCCTGTCTTGTTTCTAATGTCATGATTGCCACTTCTCCATACCTAGTCTTTATGCTGACTCAACTGCCTCTGTTCTTAGCACTTGCCTGGTGTTACATTGGTCTCATGCTGGAGAGGAAAGACGAGTTCTCCACTGTCCCAATGTCAGTTCATGACTGTGGCCTGTCTGGATCTGAGCCGCTGTCGTGCTATGGATCGGTACTGTATGTTAATCCAGATATATCAGAAACTATGCAGACTGTACCTCTATAGATAGTTGTTGAGGGGCTTAGCAGACGTTTATTTTAGCTCCACAACATTACATAAAGCACCACTGTAATGTGATTTGCATTAAAGGAATTCTCTAGTGTTTTTTTCCTGCCTAATTCTGCATAGGTAGTAAATGTGTGATTACCACTGACATAGTTTCAAACGTTTCACTCACTGAGAGTTGTTGGGACAGTTAAAATATGTTTAAAGTATGCAACTAATACACACACACAAAAAAAGAAGGTTTTAGGATGAGACATGAGAGATTGTCTCATCAAAGTTGTACTTTTCAACAATGGAGCAATACAGTAAAAAGTAATTCCAGTTACTTCTGTTTCTGAAGGGGTTTTTTAATCCAAAAATCTTCAAGTTACATAACTATAAATTCTTTAGAGATTTTTTTTTTTTTTTTTTTTTACAAACAAAACACTACAGAAATGTTTCATAAGCATTTACTGGTGGAGTACGAGTTTTGATTTTTGTTGAGATTTTTCCTTTTTTCAGAAAAGGGAGACATGTCAACATTCTTGTCAGTGATAATCACATTCTACAGATGCAGTAGATAGAGATTAGGTTTTAAAAAATGGGCTATTCCTTTAATAGTTCTAACCCCCTTACTGCTGTCTATCTCTTAACAATTCACCTAATCTATTCAAATAACTTTTGCCTCGGGGAAAAAATGCCCCAATACTTTTAGAGTTGAACTAGTTTTCCTCGTGCCTGCATAAATACTGTCAGCCTTACACATCCAACATACATAATTCAGTTGATATGCTAAAGAAAATGGCTGGTATGTTACTTAATTAAGTATCATGAATTACTGAAATAATATGCAGTATGAAATTATCTTCTTTGGGTGTGATTACAGGGAATCAAACTGGCCACAGATGATGCATTCACACTGAATCAGCTAGCCAATGTGTTTTTTTGGTCAGGCAAACATGAGATGTCAATGGGCATCTGTAACATGGCCCTGAATGTGCTGCCTGATGCTGAGATAAACTGGAAAGCATACTGCACTCGAGCTAAGGTACGTACAGCTCAGAAACACCACATAGTATATAGATACACAGTCAACTCCAAATGTATTGGAATGGCAAGACCAATATGAGACAATAGATCAGAATCTCAGCTTTTATTTCCTGATATTTACATCTTGATGGGTTAAAAAACCTTTGTTTGAACCCGCGCATTTTACAAAACATCAGAACATTGATTGAAGGGTGTTTCTTGTTGCCCAGGTTTGCCCAGTTAGATGTTTAAATGATTAATAGCTCTGACTGTCTACTCTTGGTTTGAGCCCTGGGTTTGGCCTGTGAAGACGGCATTTGTTGTTAAAAAGAATAAACCAAAATGAAGACCAGAGAGCTGTCTATGGGAGAAAAGTGAGCCATTTTTAAACTATTGCACAAGCATTGGGCATAGTCAATATACCAATTTGAAATGTCCTAAAAAAAAAAAAAAAAGAAAAAAAAAGAAACCACTGATGTACTAACAACCAGACATCGAACAGGCCGGCCAAGGAAAACAACAGCAGTTGATGACAGAAACATTGTGAGAGCTGTGAAGAAAACCACCCAAAAAATCAGTCAGTGTGACATCAACAACCTCCACAGGGCAGGGGTGAAGGTATCACAATCCACCATTTGAAGAAGACTTTGAGAGCAGAAATATAGAGGCCATACCACAAGATACAAACCACTCATGAGCAGTAAGAATCAGAGAGCCAGATTGGAATTTGCAAAGAAATATAGAGATGAGCCAGAAAACTTCAGGAACCAAGATTAACCTCTACCAAAGTGTGGAGAAAGAAAGTATCTGCTCACGATTCAAAACATACGAGCTCATCAGTCATGCACTGTGGAGGTAGTGTCATGTCTTGGGCTTCCATGGCTGCTTCTGGAACAGGCTCACTAATCTTTATTGATGATGTAACTCATGATGATGGCAGCAGAATGAATTCAGAAGTCTACAGAAACATTCAGTCTGCCAATTTATAGAGAAATGCATCCCAATCTAAATGGGAGGAACTTCATCAAGCAGCAAGACAATGGTCCAAAAAGCACTGCCAACACAACAAAGGACTTCATCAGGAGGAAAAAGTGGAAGGTTTTAGACTGGCCAAGTCAATCACCAGACCTTAACCCAATTGAGCATGCATTTCATTTTTTTTTTTTTTTTTAATACATAATCTATCATTGTGTTGTTGCTTCAACAGTTTAATCATGAGAGAGCTATCTAAAGGTCTAAAGTTGATTATATATGTGGTATTTGTATCTGGAGGTCCTTGCTATGCAAGTAAAACAGTACATACTGTACATTAGCCAAGTCAGCACTTTGATACATAATTTCAAGAAAATCTGCAGTTGCATTCTTTTCAAATTGCTTACAGATTGCAAGAAAATATAAGAGGTAATATCAATTATCATTATCATTATAAACTGACCCAGTCAACTTCTCCTCAGTTTTCTTTCATTTCTAAGCATTCTGCATGTCTAAGAAATCATACCCAGCAAGAATTTGGCGAACAGCTTTTTTCCATTCTCTCTCCAGCTTAAAATCACAAACTATGTTAAGGCCTTGGACCAGGCAAAGCTGGGACTGAGTGGGATCCCTGACCGTCAGGACTTGAGAGAGGCCCGAGCTGACCTTGAGCGGGTGCTGAGTGTTCAGCCGTGTCTCAGGACACACCTAGAGATGGGACAGGTGAGACAGGACGCCAAACATAGTTAAATGCTGGCTTATGTAGCTGGATTACTACAGAAAGAAATACCACTACCTTGTTCAACACAACAGTGCATTACATGTTAACACCAGTCGTCATACATGATCATACATGAGTAATGACTTATAATTGGGTGTCGCCCAGAAGGGGATGGGTTTCCTTTTTGAGTCTGGTTCCTCTCAAGGTTTCTTTCTCATGTCACCTTGGCAAGTTTTATCTTGCCACCATCTCACTGGCTCTTTAGTCATCTAACTCTACATCCGGATCCATATGGATTTCTATAAAGTGGCTTTCTGACAATGTCCACTATTAAAAGCGGTATAAATAAAATATAATTGAATTGAATCATACATTAAAAGCGCAGTTACCAATATTTAAGAAAAGTTGTGTAAATGTTTTCATAGGCCAAACCAAACAAAAAATTGCCACCAGATTTACAAAATCTGCAATGCTGATTTATTTTGTACTTACTTGTACATGTTAATAAATGGCATTCAGCCATAAAGTGCAAATCATGTTCATGGCACAGTTGATTTATATTAAGGGATGCACACAAAACTCCATAAATGGTCAAACTCCGAGAGTGCTTACAATGACAGATATGACAGAGGTGAAAGACTGTCTCCTAAATTCACTAAATTTGTGTGTGGAATTGCAATAAACAAGCTATTTAAGCTTGGCAGCATAAAACTGCAGTAACTCAGGCCAGTTAGACGATTTGAAGCCTATTGATCGAGTTTCACATTAATGTGTGTGCTTATACAAAAATTATATATTAATTAAAGATATGAATATTTTTCCGGACTAACTGGAGTTTCATGAATACCACATTTCTTTTGTAAAGACTCCTGCAAACGTTTGATGAATAAATCTGTTCATATCCAGCTTGATAAAATATGTGCAACTCTTCCATCACATATTTCTTCTGACAGGTCTACTACTACATGGGTGTGGATGCCGTGAAGGAGAGTATAATGGTGGATGAGATGTCAGTGAATCAGGCTTTGGTCAGCCTGGCACAGGCCTTGAAGTGCCCACTGGGTTCCACTCTGCCGGAACTACAGCTCCTGCGTGGCCGGTGCTTGCTGCTCAAAGGAGAAGAGGAGAATGCCATCGACTGCTTCAGACAATCACTGGAGCTGGAACGGCCTGGAAGCTCTGAGCAGCAGGCACTGCACTTCCTGCTGGAGGCTCTGTTGACCAGTTTTGCCAAGAGCACAGGGGACAATAGTCACATTTTATCCCAGTTGGAGGAATGTGTAAAGCAGGCTGAGGAGATACATGGCACTGACATTGTCCGGGTAGAGCTCAGGTTGTTGTGCAGGGCATACACTGATGAAGTGGCAGAGCTGTCAAGGTTGCTGGTGAAGAAGGGGAAGTTGGGAATGGTGAGGAGACTGCTGCAGAGCATACAGCCTCAGGATAAACTACCTCTGGGCAGATCTCTGTCTGTGTAAGAGTAACAGAAAGAGGATGAGGAGGAACTGTGAGCGTTGGACTGCCTGGGACTGAATTATCCCTCATGTGGTAAAGGGGGGAGTAAAGGGGGTTTTCGGGAGGTATGCTGGACTGCTCAGTCATTCCAAATACAATGATTACTACTATTGTTTGAAAAAGGAGAGAATACAGTTTTACATATTTAACATTATAAACAGGAAAAAAACATTCCTGTTATTGCAATACAACGAAAGTGTCATTCTGAAAATACATTTTTAACTCCAAACTGTGGATTATCTCTCATTGGTCCACCTTCCTATTCAAGAACATTTACGATACAGCAAGGGTTTTCTATCTTTCTTTCTTTTTTTTTTATCCCTCACAAAGGCTACATTGAGGAAAATTCATGGGGTCACAGGCTACAGGCCAGTTGCAATAATAAATATAAAGAAATAAATAAAAGGCCTGTCTGGTTTCCTAGTAATATGACAGGCTGCATTTTTTTTCTCTTATTAACTTCAAGTAAGAGAAAAGGAGAGGCTGGTGATGGAATGACTGTTTAGCTGCTATAATGTATGCGATAAGACCTAACTTGTCATTGACATTCCACAACATTAAGCATAACTATAAATGGTTAAAAACATGACATGTCATACATTAATACATTAAAATGTATTAATGGTTTACAAATGTTTGTGATGTTAGAAGAACTAAACACTTCGTTTGTGCTGTTATGAGTTATAGGAAAATAATCCACAACGAGCTGGTGTGATGTGGCCAGACAAGAAGCAGAGTTCCTCTTACCACCCCAGAGTTGATTATTTTCCTATAACAACACATCCTGCCATGTTTAATTCTTTATGAAATAGCAGGCCAACTTCATTTTGGAAGCAAATTGTGGGTCACTACTTTACAGCAATGTTTCATTATCCTTAATTATGGCATCAATTGTCAGGGACTGTTGCCTGCATATCTACATAACAGGCTCCGAGAAAGTCAGTCTACGTACCTTCCTGTAGTGCCTATCTCTGGTCTTTCACGCACATCATCAGTGATACACATCAGATTCTCTCTCACATGATGAATTCCTCATGTATTTTTAAACAAATACTTCCTGTTCCTTAATTGAACTATGTACTACTATAATAATTTCCAGAACATACTTTTAAAAATTGGTTCCAGACAGCCATTGTGTTTAGAACAAATTATGTGAGAAAAAGACATATACAGTGCCTCCAGAATTTATTCACCAGAATTTATTCAAGTGATTATTTGTTTTTGTTTTTTTCAGTTGTATTGCAACATCAGTGTCAAGTTTATTACAATGTGAAATAACTTGTTTTATTTTATTTCTGCAGAGAGCCACTTCAAAAGATGGAGAAAAAAAAAAATCCCATTCTAATATACTTAAATTTGATGTTGCAACATAGTAAAAAGAGAACTAATCACTAGGAGGTGAATACTTTCTGGAGGCACTGTATATCAAACAATTATATATTGAATATTATATGACGGTTAGTCCTAACCATGAAATCCGATTAGTTGTAATGCATTTTAATGGAACAGATTGTTCACCGAGTATGTATTATTCAGCTCACCATGGTTTGCTCGATAACAGCAAGCGTCACATTACTCCAAGCTGTTTTGAATCGTTATCCATTAAAATTAGAAAAGATTCAAACATATGACTTAGATCCTTGACCTTATTTGGTCAGAATTGGAAAAAGTGTAGAGTAGTTGAGTTAGCAGTTTTAACTGTCGCTTGAAGTAAAAAAAGAAGTCACCACAAATACTATTTCCATGCATTTAATTATCCTTGCTGCTAAATGGTGACCATATCACTTCTTCACCAGTAATACAAGAAAAATAAAGTGAAATTTCTTCATCATACTAGGAGGGAACCTGCATGTGCAAAGATTGCACTGTTTCATTCTTTTCCACAGAGGTTGGAATAATAAATATATGTTTACTAAACATGATATCTATATTATCTTTAATGATGAAGAGCTAGTTAATGAATCTTATTTTAACACTACTAGCTTACAGACTTCACAAAATCTATTTATTTGCCCTAATTAAATACTCTGTTGCCTAGCAACAGGCTACTTGTGGTAGAAATACATTTGAAAAATGTTTGTAGTTTCTTCAAAAGCAGCTACAATTCATGATAACATAGTCCCACTCATGCTCTATTGCTTAAATTAGGTATAGTTTGTATATATAATGCACACAATCTTTATATTATACTTTCTTTAAGAACATATTACTTGACTGCATCTTTATAATATTAGTTTAAGAATTAAGCAGAGAAAATGTGGAGCAAAATCTTAATGTTTTTGGAAAGGAGTTTATTTATATAACCCATTTTCCAATGACGGTAAAATAATTTCTAGGATGTAGTTCTTTACTTGATCCAAGGAGGCCGAGTTTTCATTACATGTGGCTCCACTAATTTCGTTGCCTTTTAGTTAGTCATGTTTTTGTTTCCACCTGTAGGCTTCTGTGTAGGTGTCTTGTAGGTGCGTTAAAACTGTGCTTTGGGTGAATTAGACCTTTGGCAAAGGTCATCACACCCATCAGCAGTCACTTTTTCAGGACATGAAGCGAAACCGCTTTATAACAGGTGCTTCTTCAATGGCCAATACACTCGGTGTCCTTTAACCATCTTTCATTTCAGTCTATGGACTTTCTTTCCTGCTAAAAACTGTTTCCAAAATGGCGACCCTTTTACCAATATGATGAAGCTTGGAGTTCCTGCCTTTACAGAGCACCTAAACAAAGAATAAAGGAATCCATCAGAATAGTACATGTTGTATTTACTTTTAACAAATTATTCAACTAGATGGATCTTTAAATAGGAAAATTACCCTGGACGCTGTAGGACGTCTAGAAGAGATGTCCCCGGATCCACTTCATAAAGGTGCCCCTTCTTGTGATCTTCAAAAAACAGCTATAATAACAAGTTAAATATGAAGACTAGGATGTGTCAAAAATGACACACAAATTAAAAGCGTAAAAAGAAAAATCTAATTCATGCTATACTGAGTTAAACATATTATCATATTAACATATGGGTTGAACTGGAGTCATAGACTGACCTGAAGATTTTGTGGCTGATATTTTCTGTCTGCGTCCCAGGGAGGAAGTTCCTCTCCAAACATGACTGTTAAGTGATCTATAAAGCTGAACAACAAGCAAAATACACAGTGTGAAATGACCATATGACTCTATAATTCACACACATATAGTAGGGTCAACGAAAGTGGGTCTTATACCAATAAATGTATTTATTTTATTATTTATTATTATAGGAATAAAACATGACAAGGCATGTGGTTATAGGAAAATAATCAACGTCACCCTGAAGTGTATTATTTTTCTATAATAGCACATCCTGAAGTGTTTTATTCCTCGTATACGACAGTGATTTGCCCTTGATTACAGGTTTTAATTTATTAATGAACAAGACATCCTGCTTTTTAAGTGTTTTAGTCACATTTAATGTTGTGGAATGTCTGTGAGACAAGTTAACTTGTGTCATCATATATTATAGCAGCTTTCTTTTAATCTATCAAAGTTAATTATACGAAAAAAACAAACAAAAAAAAAAACAGCACTTGTCATGTCAAGTCATGCCATGACTCCTTCCATAAATGTTAAATAAACGTCTCCTAACAGAACACTTCCTGTAACAACAATTTAAAATGTTTCTTTGTTACACAGCATAACACTTATTTATCCATTTATTAATAGCCCTAGATCGTCCAAGATACAAATCCCAGTGAAGGAGTTGTTACTATGGGAACAGTAACGTATTAGAAGAAGTGTAATAATAAAAACTTGTGATATGAATTACAGCTGGCCCTATTGGACCTACTGTTATAGAGAACTAACACCTTCTGACCAATTCAACAGTGCTTAACTAAAAAAAATAAATAAATAAAAATAATGGCAATTTACAGCTATTTTTGCTATTTAAGAAAACATTATTACTTATTAATACTTTCTTCACAATGTTTTTTTTTTTTCTGCCATCACCCAGATATTGCATTTCAAATGCAACTGCTCTGGGAAAATACAACCAAGCTTTTTTTTAAAAATTTATATTAAAGAGTTGTAATCATATTAGTGAAACAATACAAAAGTTCTTTGTATTGGACTCTACCGTACATGAATGATTGCAAAACCATGACTGATGAATGCAGACCTGGAGTTTTCACAGAAGGCTGAGATGAAGTCGGTCTGTCTGTGCTCAGGGTAAAGGAACAGCACAGGCCAGTGGAGGGCGCCCTGCTCATCGAGGTACACCTGTGCTCCTGTGGCTTCCTGAGAGCTCAGTCCATCCAGACTCAACTGTGCCATGGCTGCTGTGGATCCTTCATCATCATCATCCTCACTGTCAGAGCCCTTGTGCTGAGCCTTGTCAGTTTTTAGAAGCCTAATGCCACGCTCCTGGTCCAAACAGCAACTTGATCAGTTTCAACTGTTGGAAGGTGATTTGTGCTGGATGAATGCATATAATACAAGGCTTTACCTTAATAGCAGCCAACAGTGCTCCTCTCTCATTCCGCTCCTTTTTCTCTTTAGCTTTTGCCTTTCTGGCATCTCGCTCTGCCGCCCTCTATAACACAAGACAACTGGTTTAAATGCTATGGAAAATGTACTGATAATACTATCATAGATCAGATTAATCCTATCTGTGGTGCATAGGAATTAAAGTAAGACAGAAAATAAGTATACTGTATACAGTTTAATTAATTTACAGGGTAGTTATTTTTTATTTACATTAATTATTTATTTAGTTGCTAGTATTAGCTCTATCTACCTTCTGTTTGTCTGCAGTGGCTCTGAGCTCCTGCAGTTTCTTCTCGGTAGGCTGAACCCTGAGGCCTTCATCACACCACTGCAATGCATCTACATAATTACGCAGCTCCATACAGCACAGGGCTCCTATACATGCACGCACACACACACAATGCTTAGAGACTACTGTTATTTGATTACTAGCAACTTGATTAAGTAGAAATTTATATTCATCAAAAACCTACCATTATATTTAAAATGTGTACATTATTATATATTTTTCGTGATATTCACCTCTGATGATGGCTTTAATGTGGCCCGGTTTCAGTTTCCGTGCAGCGGTTGCATCATTCAAAGCTGATCGCATATTTCCTACAGAAGGTGAACAAAATGAAAACCCAACTGTGGTATAAATGCATTGCATAAATGTATGCTATTACTGCTGTATATTATGTAGTAATCCTCTATAACAGCTAAATATTGTTTTCTTTTCTGCTCTTTACAGTGTAATACTTTGCGTTTGAAATCAAGGCAGAAAAACCAAATCAATATACAGACAGGTGACAAATTAAAGGAAAAAACAATGACTGTGCTATGCAGAGGGGGCATTTGTTTGCATCCACTTGCCCCCTGGGAGGGAAGCATCGCTGCAAAACAATTCAAAGTTCTTTTGACTAATCACATTTACACTATGATGAACCATTTCTTTCCGGATGGGAGTGGTCTCATCCAGGATGACCCCGCCCCCATCCACACAGCACGAGGGCTCAATGAATGGTTTGACGAGGATGAAAATTATCATCATATGCTATGGCCTTCACAGGCACCAGATCTCAACCCAGCTGAGCACAAACTGAACACTCTCCATCACCATCATCAAAACACTGACTGAGTGAATGTCTTTTGAAAGAACGTCCAGTTCCAGAGACTTGTAGGATCCGTGTCGAATCACAATGAAGCTATGTATTCTGGCCGACTGAAGTGGATAAACAGTTTACTTAATCATTTTATGTTGGTTTTTCCTTTAATTTGTCCTCATCTGTGCCACATATGACCAAAAATACACTTGCTTTAAGAGAAATATCCTCACCTAAATGGAAGTGGGCTGCAGCACGATTGGTATAAAGGATAGTGTTTAAGTCCGAGTCGGCAGAGTTTTTTTTCAGGCCTGCTGTGTAGGACACTATAGCTTTCTGGTAGTCCTTTTCCTTAAAATACTCATTGCCCTCGTCCTTTAGACTCTTTGCTTGCTCTGTAAGGAAGGAAGTAAAGGTAGGTTTAGTAAAGTGAAGTACTGTATATTTGAAACACTTTAAGTAATGCCTGTGCTTAAACAATTACAACAGCCTGAGAACCTGTATACGGGCGATATCCCCCTAAGTACTCCTTGCTGCAAAACCAAAAGTCCAGTGGGTGGAGTCTGATCTGATCCAGCACCTCCTACCTGGGCAGAGTCAGACCCAAAGTCCAGGGGGTGGAGTCTGACCTGATCCAGCACCTTGTACCTGGGCAGAGTCAGACCCAAAGTCCAGGGGGTGGAGTCTGACCTTATCCAGCACCTCCTACCTGGGCAGAGTCAGACCCAAAGTCCAGGGGGTGGAGTCTGACCTGATCCAGCACCTCCTACCTGGGCAGAGTCAGACCCAAAGTCCAGGGGGTGGAAATAAGCAGCTGCATAAAGGTGTTAAGTGTATTGTTCCTTGGTTTAGGGATATAGAAGGTGTTGGATCAGGCCCAGCTCCACCCCTGGACTTTTGGTTCTGCAGTGAGGACTATCTCATACCATCAGGTGGTCGGTCATCATCATGTATAATGGATTGGAGACAGGCAAGATCAGGATGTTTCAGGGGGTCTATGTCCTCTGGAGCAGACTTCATGAACATGGGCACTTTATCAAACTCCTAGGATGCAAGATAATCACAGTTTAATACGTTTGTGACTACAACCGCTAATATATTAAATCAGTTAATAATAACCTTTTATGAGACATCAACAGCTAAAACCTTTTATTGAAACTATTATGAAAAAAAAAATAACCTGTAATAGGACACGTATTATATTCTCTACCAATCGGCAAACAGCTGTTACAGACTTATCCACTCTTACCTCCTCCCAGCTGCTTTCACTGAACGCATTTTTGTATTTGTGCGTCTTAAATTTCTCCATAAACTCATCCATGCCATCGTCGCTTTCTTCTTCACGCGCCTGTGAAGCCATTTGCTTGTGTCTCTATAGTGTATAGTTTTAACGACAAGACCCTTAAACCATTTACCGCATTACAAACTGGACATTAATTCATTTCCAGACGAAATATGAAATACAGGCAGTACACTCCAGCGTTATACAGTTAGTAAACACATGTGCGTTCCGCTACTTCCGGGAGTTGACGTCACGCTTAGAGACGTTTAGCGCCATCGTGTGGTCCGGAGTACATTTAAAGCGCGCTTAACCTCCTCCAAGTGAATAAACTCCGACCATTTTTCTGAACCAAGACATCATCATGGGAAAAGGGAATGAACATGCACTGCCAAAAACACACCAACAAACCAAGTTTGCTGCTAATGAGCTGCTATTGTAGACCAAGATGGTCTAAAACAGGGGTTCGCAAATGTTTTAAATCCACTGACCCCCCGATTTATTAAAAAGAATGTCAGATATTTTTGCATTTTTCTATTCCTGAATTCTCCATAGAAACAACACATTAAATTTGTGTTGATTTTGGTGCTTGGACCCATAAATATAATAAATAAATATATAGATATAATAATTTTAAAAAATTAATAATATATATATATATATATATATATAAAATCACTGGCCCTGTGGCTGTGCTTCAGATACCCTTAGGGGTTCCCTGGACGTGAGAACCATTGTTCTCAAGAGAATTTAATTGTATTTACACAAGACGAGTACAGGATGATTCATCATCCTATATATATATATATATATATAGGATGATTCATCATCCTATATATATATATATATATATATATATATATATATATATATATATATATATATATATATATATATATATATAGAGAGAGAGAGAGAGAGAGAGAGAGAGAGAGAGAGAGAGAGAGAGAGAGAGATAGATATAATATTGAGGATATAGGAGCCTTCTAAAAAGGCCTAGTCCTTCAAGAGCAAGGATGAGTCGAGGCTCACTAATCTGCCAATAGAATAATCCAACACTTTCAGAACAACATTCCCTAAACACAAATCGGTAGGATTTCAGGCATTTCACCTTCTACAGTGCACAATATAATTAAAAGATTCAAGGAATCCGGTCAAATCTCTGTGTGTAAAGTGCAAGGCCGAAAACCACTTCTGAACGCACGTGATCTCCGATCCCTCAGACGTCACTGTCTTAAAAACCGTTACAAGTCTGTAATGGATATCCAGACATGGGCTCGGGAATACTTTGGTAAACCTTTGTAAGTCAACACCATTCGCTGCTATGCAAAGCAGAAGCCATACATCAACACTGTCCAGAAGCACCGCCGACTTCTCTGGGCTCGGTCTCATCTGAGATGGACAGTAGCACAGTGGAATCGTGTTTTGTGGTCCGACGAGTCGACATTTCAAATAGTTTTTGGACAAAACTATCTGGGCCAAAGAGGAAAAGCACTATCCAAGCTGTTATCAGCTTCAGGTCCAAAAGCCAGTATCTGTCATGGTATGGGGGTGTGTCAGTGCCCATGGCATGGGTAACTTGCACATCTGTGAGGGCTCCATTAATGCAGAAAGATATGTACACATTTTGGAGCAGCATATGCTGCCATCCAGAGCAGGACAACGCCAAACCACATTCTGCCCAGATTACAAGCGCATGGTTGCGTAAGCAGAGAGTGCGGGTGCTAGCATGGCCTGCCTGCAGTCCTGACCTGTCTCAGATTGAGAATGTGTGGCGCATTATGAAGCACAAAATAAGGCAACGAAGACCCCATACAGTTGCACAGCTAAAGAATAATGGATGAATGGGGGAAAATTCCGCTCGCTAAACTTAACCAACTGGTGTGTTCAGTGCCCAAACGCTTAAGTGTTATTAAAAGAAAAGATGTTACACAGTGGTAAACAGTCGACTGTCCCAACTTTTTTTGGAGTCTGTTGCAGTCATCAGATTTGAAATGAGTGTATATTTTCAAAAATAAATTAACTTCACAACGTAAAACATCAAATAATGTGTTAATAATGTGTTTTCAATATAGTACAGGGTGAACTGAATTTTCAAATGACTCTTTTTGTTTGTTTTTTTGCATTTTCCATACTGTCCCAACATTTTGGAATTGGGGTTGTAAGTACTTGATTTTTATAATCATTACACAATCCAGATTATGAAGTCTGTTTCTACCCAACACTCAGTGCTCCCAAAAACAGATATATGCAAAAGGCACTTTGCCTAAAGGTGTTCTCTGAGCACTTATTTACGAATAAATGTAATAAAATGTATTCAAATGTAAACTAATTGCTGGAAGCAGAAGTATTAACGGATCAGTTTTATTAAAAAAAAACAAACAAACAAACAAAAAAAACAAACAGGTCATCAGTACAAGTGGGAAGCACCATATTTGATACATATTGCCATTATACCAAAAAACTGTTTTAAATGTTCCCTCATGTTACAGATCATATGAAGTTATTCACCCCAAGTTCAGATATATTACATCAGAGTTTCTCAACTCTAGTCCTGGAGGCTCACTTCCCTGCAGAACTTTAGATTTTCCCAAAGCACCTGATCCAACTCATGTCTGAAGCTTGGAAAGCTTGAAACTGTACAGGATTCAAGTTTAGAATCCGTGTGTTAGATTGTCTCGACTCCAGTCAAAAAGTGCAGTAAGGCGTCTTTACTGAGGAACATGGTCTCCCCACTATGCTGACACACCACCTCAAACACAGGCTGCTCCTCCATGGCCTTATGCCCAACCACCACCACATACGGGTAACCCAGCATGTTGGCGTCTTTTAGCCGCTTCCCAATGGTCAACTGGGTTCTGTCATCCAGAACCACCTCTCCTTTCAGATTTGGTAAACTGTTTCCTAAGCTTTGGGCGAGTTCTTCTGCCAAGCTGATAGCTTCACTGGCTTTGCTGCCCTTTTTAGGGGGCAGGATGCACACTTGATAAGGCGCGAGTAGCCCAGGCCAGCGAATGGACTCCTCAGAGGATAGTACTTCAATGGATGCAGCAAGGATGCGATTAACACCGAGGCCAAAACAGCCCATCTCTGTCATTGTAGGCTTGTTCTGAGCATTAACAAACGTGGCATTAAACACTTTGGAATATTTTGTTCCAAGATAGAAGGTATGTCCCAGTTCAATGCCTTTTGACTCAGTGAGATGAGTCGTGTGGCACTGAGGGCAGTCAGTTTGACCCGGTTCCACAGTTTCAACGTTAGCAGAGAAACCGCAATTCCCACACATAAGCAGACGGTCTTCCCCTATATCAGCTGGCAGATGAAACTCATGCGAGAGCGTTCCCCCGATATTGCCAGTAGCAGCCTGAACCTGTACCCACCTCAGCCCGAGGCGGTCAAACAAGTGCGAGTAGGCGTGGCACACAGAGCGGTAGGTGTGGAGAGCAGCTTCCTCGCTGATGTCAAATGAATACATGTCTTTCATGTAGAACTCTCGGCCTCGGAGCAATCCAAACTTCGGCTTCTGCTCATCACGAAATTTCCGGGTGACCTGCAAAAATCAGAACTATACGTGAAGTCTATGAAGTACAACATAAAGTATAACAAAGAAACTCCGTTCTGTAGCCAATACCTGGTAAAGCAGCAGTGGCAGCTGTTTATAAGACAATGTGCTCTGAGATGCCAGCAGATCTGTGACTGCCTCCTCGTGTGTTGGGCCGAGACAGTACTCCGCATTGTGTCGATCCCACAGCCTGAACATCTCCTTCCCCATGAGCTCCCAGCGCCCACTCCGCTTCCAGAGCTCCGCTCCACACAGAGCTGGCATGTCCACTTTCTGCCCACCAATGGTCTGCATTTCCTCATCGATAAGCCTCACTAGCTTCTCCATGGAGCGCAGGGCAGCAGGAAGGTAGTAGAAGCAGCCTGGGTTGGAGCTGTAAATGAGACCAGCCTGCATCATCAGCCTCTGGCTGCGGCACGTCATGTCCCCCATATCCTGGCCCTCACGCAGATTTGAAGGCTGGAAGAGCCGTGATACCAGAGGTGTCAGAGGTACTGGTCTGGAGGAAACACGAGTTGAGCACTGTGATGCTTGTGGATGGCAGTGGTGACTCCTTCGGCATGCTTTGCTCAGTGATCTGGGCAGCAGGGCGCATGCTTTGCCGCGACAGAGGTGCAACAACTCCATTGTGAATGCTTCTGTTTAGAAACAATCAAGGGAAAACAGATGAGATAATACGAAGGAATATTTGCCTTTAATTATTTTCCTCTCGCTTCATGAGCATTTGCTAAAGTTTTGGGTTCATTCGTGTTTATCTCTGACTCTCTAACGTCATGTTAAATGTGACTTATGTCTCTGAATACATCTTCTCTCTTCTCTACATAAGCATCTGTAGATTGAACTGATGCAGATTTCATGAAGTTATACTTCTGATGGCCATACAGTTGAACTGAAGATACTCCATTTATCCATCCATTCTCTGTACCACTGTTCCCTGGGGACTCAAGGCGGGGGACACCCTGGACAGGGTCCCAACCCTGTGATCGCAGGGCACGATCACATACACACATTCACACACTACAGAGAATTTGGAAATGCCAATCAGCCTACAACGCATGTCTTTGGAATGGGGAAGGAAAATGGAGTACGCAGAGGAAACCACAAGAGCACGGGGAGAACATGCAAACTCCACGTGGGATTCGAGCCCCCAACCCCAGAGGTGCAAGGCAAGTCTCCTGATTGAGCTTTGACAAATTTCTAACAAAGAATAACGGAGTTTCAATTCCAATCATAGTCATTTCTGGGCCATCTGATGGAAAATAAGTATAACAGTAATAATAATAATAATAATAATAATAATAATAATAATAATAAGACGAAGAAGAAGAAGAAGAATCATCATCACCATAAATCAGTGATAAAATATCAGTAATTTGCACAAAGCTTACAGCGCAACAATCATATGAAATTTCCCTCAGGATCAATAAAGTTGATCTGTCTATCAATCTATCTATCTATAGATGGTGTATACAATAATTCCTCTTAATATAAAATTGACCTTCTGCACTGTGACTCGCGTTCTGCTGTTGTGGATGGTCCCACATGGACACCCTATAGATTATACTTCCAAAAAAAAAACTATTTATACAAAAGTCTCACTCTTGCTTCATCAGATAATCTGACCTGGATACCAGATGACTGCTGCTGTAATCATTAAGACTGTCCTGTCCTGAGCAGTACGAGTCCTGCTCATCCCAGGACTCTTATTCACAATATACTGAACATCCTTTCAACACGCTGTACTGTGCCTTTACTCTTCTACACCTGTATACTGTAACGATCTATAACCCCACTATCCCGTGTCACCCAGAAGAGCTTCCCTTCTGAGTCTGTGTCTCTCAGGTTTTCTTCCTCATGTTGTCTCGGGGAGTTTTCCCTTGCCACTGTATCCTCTGGTTCCTCCGCTCATTAGGGATCTAAACCAACCTCCAGATTTCTATAAAGCTGCACTGTGACATTGTGTCTATTCCTATAGAAATTGAAATAGGCTCCTTCTTCCTACAGCCCAAGGTCAACAAATGAGAAGGTAGCTGGCACAGCTACGTAGCAATATTCTGTGTCCAAACCGGAAAATATTATTCTGAATGTTAAAATGAAATGAAATGGCCGTTTACTAATAACAATAACACACCGTATACACTTAATAGCTTAAAGCATGGCAGCTCGTTAGGCTGCTAATTGTGAAGAGAAAGTAAACTAACAGCACTACAATAAACCAACTTACCGTGTATGATAATAATAATAATAATATATATTTTTAAAACTATTTGCAGTTCTTAATTATCTGGTCTGACTTAAAGAATAAATGACTTTTTCAGCAAAACATTGAGGTTTGAATAAACTCCAACGACATGACAGCACGGTCTAAACACAGGCTGTAATCCAATTCTCTCACTGCAGCCTTTACAGGTACATTACATACGGTAGGGTATGAAATAGTGGCTTCTGCATCCTATGTAGTACACTTTATGTGTGATGGACATCCGTTTTGAAGTGAACCCGCTTTCTTCTTCAGCGAAATCGTTCGTTTTGTGTGGAGACCACGTAGCTGCTGCCTGCCATCCGGCGGTTATGTTGACGAACTGACGTGTGTTTAGTGGGCGGGTTCTGTTACCGGGGTTACAGTAAACTGGCGCGTGCAGTGTGCTACTTGTATGTACTTCTGTTTTAATAGTCGAGTGAGGATAAACCATGTCCAACACCACGGGAAAGCAAGTGAGACCTACTTTAAAAGTGACCCGGTAAGTTATTCCTTTATGGATAAAATGCCATAAAATGCCTATTTAGCGTAAACAACTTAAAGTCTTTATGTGAGCTAACGCCACTATCACTGTGCATTTTTGGAAATGAGCTGACGTTATAGCTAACCATTAAGTCCTGATAGCTAGGTTAACTCATTCATCTGTTTTCATTGCAGTACTTTACAATTTTAGTATAGTAGAATTATAATTATAAAGAGTTTTTCATGGTTCTAATTAAAAGCAGCCATATATTCTGGAACAATATATAAATAAACTATATAACTATATATATATATATATATATATATATATATATATATATATATATATATATATATATATATATATATATGCTTATAAATAAACAACAACTTCTTCTTCTTCATATTGTCATCATCATGGGGGGTGTTCTGTGGGTGGTTAGTACCTTTGCCTCATACCTCCAGGGTTGTGGGTTCAAATCCCACCTCCACCCTGTGTGCATGGAGTTTGCATGTTCTCCCCGTGCTTCGGGGATTTTCCCCGGGTACTCCGGTTTTCTCCCCGAGTCCAAAGATATGCCCTGTAGGCTGACTGGCATTTCCAAATTGTCCGTAGTGTGTGAATGCGGGTGTGATTGTGCCCTGTGATGGGTTGTTACCCCATCCAGGGTGTCTCCCGCCTCGTGCCCCGCCTTGTGCTCCCTGGGATAGGCTCCAGGCTCCCCCACGACCCTGTGTAGGATAAGCGGTATGGAAAATGGATGGATGGATTATTATCATCATCAACAACAATCATAATAAAGTATTGCTTTTCCTCATACTTTTTTATTTGTTGTACTATTCTGGGTTTAATTCGATTTTTACTTTCTTTGTAAAAAATAAATAAATAAATAAATAAATAAATAAATTGCACTTTGGAGGTTGATGTGTAATATCAATTTTATGTAAGTCGAAAAAGCAAGTTGTTGTTTTTTTGTATACAGTAAATGTATAGGCTGTACACTGTACTGTGATTAATTATTATAATATAATGATTAAAGTTTAGATGGTATCAGTAGAAATAAGGATTTATAGCTACAGTAAAAGGCAAATGAAGTAAAATGTACTTTTATTCTATGAATGATTTATGTTGGGTCAATTGGTCATACTTTACAGATATTACATTTTGAGTCTTGGTGAGAAATACAAATGTTATGATGATGTTGATAATGATGATGATGATGATGATTATTATCCTTAGATCATCACGAGTGATGAATCAGTCAGGATCTGGAACACTCCGTATAAACCAAAGTTCCACAAACAGGAGGAGTGTCAATGCGTCTGTGAGCCGAAGGAGCTTCTCTTTAGCAAGAGACAGTAAAGTTCTTGATAAAGGCTCCATTCAAACCCCCAAACACTCTGTACAGGTAACAGACATTACCTCAGGCCACTGTGTGTGTCTGAACTGAGACTCAATTTCAGGCCAAAACATCTGTTTTATAATCTGTTCACTGACTCTTTGTTCAGGTGTTTGATGAAACAGGGAAGGACGTCACTCCTCAGCCTCTGTACCAGCTGGAACCCGGAGCCACGCAAACCAAACAGAGCAAAATATTCACAGGGCATGACACATCAGATGGTACCGTCTCTGACTTTCTGTCCACAGTGTACCACACCATGAGTGCAAGCTCTGCAGGACCCTTTACCATGTAACTATGCTGCAAATCGAGTGATAGTTCATAGGTGTTCTTATCTATAGTACATGGGCTCTCTCTCCCTTTGTGTCAGTGGTAATCAGAGTCTGACATTCAGCATGAAACAGGATGATAACAATTGAGGATTTTCTATCCTAGGTCTGTTTTTGGGAGTAGTTTAGTGTCGAGGGCGAGTCAGTCTACGTTGGGATCTGTGAGCGATGAAATTGAGGAGCCTTCTGCAAAACAGGAAACCTTGATTAGTCTCTCAGGTTTGCTTGTCTCTTCAGATCTGTCTGCTTTGTGAAACTAAGCACACTATATGGCCAAACGTTTGTGGACATCTGACCATCACACATACATCACATACTGTATGTGTTTGTTGAACATACTATTCCAGATTTAGTCCCCTTTTACTGTTATAATTACATCCACACCCTGGGAAAGGCTTTCCACTAGATTCTGGAGTGGGGCTGTGGGGATTTGTGATCATTCAGCCACAAGAGCATTAGTGAGGTCAGGCACTGATGTCGTGCGAGGAGGCCTGGGCCGCAATCGGTATTCTAGTTCATTCCAAAAGTGTTCAGTGTGTTATACAACATGATCTTTGCAGGAAGATAGCATAGGCATTTAAAACATTTATATTATTTATTGATCGGACATGCAGCATTCCAGGAGTGCTGATATTTAGTATAACAACACTGGTACATTTCACTGGTTCTGTCACTCCCGCTGTCTGTGTGTGCTACAGAAAATACCAATAGTTCATTACATTGAAACGGTTACTACACTTACTGTACTGCACTCTGTCAGTCAGCCTGTGTGTTGCACTGCAACATAGAACGCTCTATCCAGATGTGGCTTCACTGGGAGCTATTTTTGTTATTTATTTTTTGTTCCAGCATGACAATGCTCCTGTGCACAAAGCAAGCTCTGTGAAGACATGGTCTTCCAAGATCGGAGTGGAAGAACTCGAGTGTCCTGCACAGAGCCCTGACCTCAACCCCATTGAACACCTTTGGGATAAACTGGAACACTGAATGCACCCTAGGCCTCCTCACCCAACATCAGTGCCTGACCTCACTAATGCTCTTGTGGCTGAATGAGCACAAATCCCCACAGCCACGTTCCAAAATCTAGTGGAAAGCCTTCCCATAAGAGTGGAGGTTATTATAACAGTAAAAGGGGACTAAATCTGGAATGGGATGTTCAAAAAGCACATATGGATGGGATTGTCAGGTGTCCACAAACTTTTGGCCATATACTGAGTGTATGTGCTAAAGAGAAACACGTTTCAGTTCAGGAAATTTTATATATATATATATATATATATATATATATATATATATATATATATATATATATATATATATATATATAGTCAAAAATGTGAAGTGCAGTGCATAAATTTTAACACTAAAATGTATACTTTATATTTTAATTTTGAACACAGACTTGTATTTGTTTCTTAAAGAACTAAAGATCAAGAGAGAGGAGCAAATCAAGGAGCCCCTGCTGGACAATCCAGTGGATATTTACCTCACTGAGACAGAGACCATGTGCTTCCTGGACATTCCCGCAGTGTCCGTATCTGTTGACTCAAAAGAGGCTGAAGCAGTCAAGTAAGATCCCGGGCCATCTATCATTGCGTTCTCTATATGTTCCAGAAGCATAAGCTGATGTGTGTAAAAGCCTTGCTGAGATCATGTGAATCAACACTGAGCTCTTCTGTGGTTGATTTGGTTACAGAAACACAGAATTGTATCAGCTTTATGCATAAACATAACTTGATAGTTACATACGTCTCTCTCTCTCTTTGCCTGAAGGAACAGGAACAAGGCATATACAGAAATTTGCAAGAGCAGACAGGGAAATGATAAATACGTGGAGCGAGCGATGCAGACCATTAACGCAGCATCTAAATCTAAAGATGTCCAAAGCGATCGCATCATCATGGTGGAAAAAGGCAAGTTAAAGTGTATAACTGTAATTTTTCAATTTTTGATAAAGCGTTCGATTAGTTTGACAGTATAACATCAGTGTTTAATGCGTTAATTGACTCAAAGATACAGTTTATAAAGAAATGGATACAAGAAAAATACAATGGTGTCTTCTTTAGAAGAACGTCTTACAAGTATGAGCTGTAACTATAACAGCAATGTATATATTTCAAAATAAAATAACTGTGGTTTTTAGTGGTGTATAATTACTGCAATAATATTTTGTACCTGTTATGCAAGTAGTATTTTTCTGTATATTATCTGTTATACTGAATGACAAGTCACTGGGCTCTTAAACCCATTCTAAATGTTTTTTTTTTTGTTTGTTTGTTTTTTTTTTTACTAGGATAACAATAACCATAATAAAATTCTACAAAGTAATTAAAAAAAAGTACAAAGCCATTTAATTTTATTTAATTTCACAGTACATTTCTTCGGTTTCAAAAACCTTTTTATCTTTGTACCAGAAACATTTGTCATTCTGCATAGGTCCTTGCTGCTCCTATTAAATTTACAGACATAAACAAGATGAATTTTAAATATTTTCTCCACAAAATCTCATTCAGTTTTGTGTCTATTACATTTGACTAGATTTTTATTAGCGCTACATTAATCCCTATGTGCAGGTTCTATGGCCACCAGTTGGGACATCTATGACTTGTCTGTGAACAGCAGCGGGGCAGAAGATTCAGGAAGTAATACAGATGAAGAGAAAGCCAGCATCCCAGATGTCTCCTCCACTCATCACCTAGAGTCACTCGGAGGTCTCCAGAGAACCATGTCCAGAGTCAGTGCCACCAGTACAGGTAAGTGTGGCATCTTCCTTTACTGTAACTTCCATGTTTCAGCTTTTTCAGTTATCATTATGTAAGAAATAACACGACAGGTTGTTCTGTTATAGGTAGATGATGTGATGTTTTATTTCTCTGATATCACAGCAATTTGTCAGTACTTATACTTGCATCATGATTTTTATCCATTAATAGTTACATTCAATGTTGTGGAACGTCCATGAAACAAGTTAGTTCCTGCTATCACTTACATTATAGCAGCTATAAACAGTCGTTCCCTCAAGTCCTCTGTCCTGAAGACTCTGCTGTATTGGAAACCTACAGTTACAGCTTTACCCCTGACTGTTACAAAGCACTGACACTGGAGACTCCTTCCCAAAAACGCTAAACAAATCTCTCCTCACAGTAACCTTCACTACGTCAACAAATACACACATTGTTATGTGGACGTTGTTTATGTGGCGTGTCCACCATACAAGTCCGTGTGTAAGTTGTTACTATAGAAACAACCACATTAATATAAACCTGTAATTTTAATTACAGGTCAACACTACCGTCAGAGCTGTTGTTATAAAAAAATAAATCGACGCCTTCTGACCAATCAGTTTCAAGAATTTCATATAACATGCAAATAGTTCACTGACTCTTTCCGCTTTATTTACTTAGCCAGTACCTCTAGCTCCCAAAGAGAGATGGAGGCTTCCACAGCTCAGATGGTGGATGAGCCTGACCCAGAGCAGATCCTGCACTCAGAGATGTTCCAGCAGTCCCTGCAGGTGATGGAGAGGATGGTTCTGCTGAACATCTACCAACACAAACTAGCTGCCTACAGAGGGCTGCCCATACTGCCAGGTAATGAGTGGTGTCTAAACATTCATCTGTTGAAGTATTGTTTGATTAAAACAATTCTTAAATCAAATGACATTACTAAGACATTATTTTCAAAATGTATGTTTTATGTTCAATGAAAAGCCTGTATTTAGCTTTATTCTTTATACATCTTGTGTCTTTTGTATGTTTCTATTTATATATTGAATCTTGTATATTTATAGAGCATGCCCATGGTTTCTTTTCTGCCCAGATCCAGACCTCGTAGAGGACATAGCAGTGGATAAGGCAGAGGATTTGCTCAACCCAGCTCTGGAGCTCCTCTGGACCTTCAGCTGTGAGCTAACCAAGGGCCACAGTGTCAGCAGCATGGCCTGGAACAAGAAAAATCCAGTAATATACTACACACTGTTTCAGCCCTCCTTTTTCTCATTTGATTGATAAAAATGACCCTACAATATGTAAGATTTTATGATTAACTAGCAGTTTATCATATGTTTTACTGTAGGACATTCTGGCGGTGGGATACGGGCAGTTTGAATTCAAAGATCAGAAATCTGGACTGGTCTGCATCTGGTCTCTGAAGAATCCTACTGTATGATTCACATTCACTTCATAAATCAGAATGTCAGCAAATCTTTCTATAGCTGTGACTGTGCTACTAAGTGTTTCTGTATATGTATCATAGTGGCCTGAGCGGACTTTCATCTGTAAAACAAGTGTAACATCCCTGGACTTCTCAGCCTCTAACCCCAGTCAGTTAGCAGTGGGCCTATATGATGGCACCATCGCCATCTACAACGTGCAGAGCACTAAGGCAGCACTGGTCTGTGACAGCAGGTAGTAATATGAGGACTTTTACTTCACACTTCATCGGACGCACAAAAGCGTAGGGGCTGTGGTTCATTCTGAAATGATTATGTCTGAGCTCTTCTCTTTTTGGAGGCAGAACTCTCCACACTAAGCTGTATGCTAAGCTTGATGGATATGACACTATAGACACTTGAGGCTGGAGTAGAGATGACTACATGGAACCTACAGTATGTCAAAGAGCTAATTTGCTGTGACACTACTTTCATTTCATTTTATTCATCGTAGTTACAATTTACTCTTACTAAACGTAACCTGCATTTATAAATATAGGTTACCTCAAAGTGTCCAGTGTGTGTTCTCTTTGAAAATGGCCTATCGATACTTCAGAATTGCCTGCAGTCAGTGGTTTGTTGCAACTGACATAAAAAGAAGTTAAATAAAAACTTTTTTTAAAAGCGTTTTTCACTGGTTGTTATGACACAAGATATTCACTTGTTAATGGTTTTTCTATTGATTCTGCTCAACAATAAAACATTTAAAACAGTAAAGAAAAAAGCTGACACAGGAAGAAAGCCTGGCTAAGAGGTTTTCAAAGTCATAGACCTGTTTTTCTGCACTTCTAAATGGACATGATGTGCTTAAATCAACATGAGGAAACATTGCCAATAATAACATTCTTGAGTTTCCTGTTTCCCATGACCTCCCATCTTTTACAGTTTTACAGTTTCCCCACTGTTTCTAGACATTTCTGTAAAAATTAGAATTAAATAGTGCATGGTGCTACATAATAAAAAGAACAGAGTACTGTGGATTACAGCTGGTAAAAACACTTTGATCGTGAGATTTGGATGATCACACTTTTTTGCCATTGTAACACATGAGGTCTGATTTTAGCTGATCTGTTATTGACTGTGTTTCATACCCTTGTGTAGGGACTGTGCCCAAAAACACACAGCTCCAGTGTGGCAGGTGAAGTGGATCGATCGCATACGGAGTCCATCAGGAGAAGATAAAAGAGAGACGCTGTTCTCTGTGTCTGCTGATGCGAGGATCAGTGAATGGTTCCTTCATCAAGGCCTTGACTGCACCGGTAAATTGATTAACAAAAAATCTTTTATCAAGTTATGAAAAAAAAACAAACAAACAAACCGTAGAACATGTCTCTGTAGTGGTGGAAATGGATGGTTGGTTTTCTGTTAAGGTCGAAGATGAGTTGATAAGATGCTCTACAGTCCTCCAGGTCCATTTTCATCATTAGACAAGACTGATCTACAGTATGTCACTGATCAAACATAATTTTGTTCATGTCATATAACATCATGGTAAAGGTCAGCTTACTTTCTTTGTGTGTCTGTTGTGCGTCATTGGTTTGAACCAGATATTTTGAAGCTGAAGAGGATAAGGAATGAGAAAACAGAGCAAAATTGGAGGCATGAGCCGTTCATCTCTCGCTGGGCGGTTGGACTGTGCTTCGATTTTCACCCCCATGTTAGAAACGTTGCACTGGATCAAACACCTAAAACCAGTTTACTGTTAAATGAATCGTTCACTTACACTACAGATGTAGTTGATCAGCCAAGACATTTTGGTATATGAAGTTTGCTTGTCTAAACTTCTAAACTTGTCTAAAGTTTGAAAAGATGTGATGGCTTCTCATGTCTCGGAAGAAGCACATGCTAGCCTTCATTCTCCCCAGTTAGTAGCTGTTGAATGTTGAAAAAATAATCATCCCATAATAGACTTCATTTGGCTCAACCAAATTCTTTGTACTGAAACTGTTGCCACAAAGTTGGAGGCACACAATTGTTTAGAATGTCTTTGAGACCTCACTAAAACCTGTTCCCACATGTCAATGCCCCTGTGCACAAAAAGAGGTCTATAAAGACATGGTTTGCTAAGGTTGGAGTGGAAGAACTCGAGTGGCCTGCACAGAGCCCTGACCTCAACCCCACTGAGGACTTTTGGGATGAATTGTGTGCCAGGACAGTGCCTGACCTCACTAATACTCTTGTGGCTGAATGAGCACAAATCCCTACAGCCACTTTCCAAAAACTATTGGAAAGCCTTGCCAGAAGAGTGGAGGCAGCAAAGGGGGACCAACTACATGTCAATGCTCATGGTTTTGAAATGGGATGTTCAACAAGTGTATATGGGTATGATGGTCAGGTTTCCAGATATTTTTGGTCATATAGTGTATGTAATTTCATAAAACAGCAGAACAAATCTGTATTAATCTGTATTAAGATGGTCAACAGGGTGTAATAACAATCTTTAGCTAAATTAGCCTTGTAGTTTCAGTGCAGAATTAATGAAGCGAACTTCAGATGTGAAACATGTCTTGGCTGATTGACTGCTTTTGGGTAGAGGAGAACATAGTGTGAATTAAATTTATCACAAACTATCACTTAAATCAGGGAGAAGTGCAGCATATCATTATTGTTGCTTGTATCTATGCAACAGGATTCCAACATGTATTTGGTGGGAACGGAAGAGGGACATATTCATGAATGCTCCTGTTCATACAACGAGCAGTTCTTGGAGACCTACACAAATCACTTAGTAGGTTCCTTCTGTACACACAGCCACACATGCCGTAGTAACAATAATGCATAATACAAAGAGGACTATTTGTGTTGTGTCTGTATCAGGTGTTAGTTACTCAGGACCATATATGATTCCATTTGACTTGACCCAAGTACTTTCATATTGGGATTTTTTTCAAACAACATGAAATGTTATTTTGAATAATAAGTACAAACAGTAAAACTGAATATTTGTATTTAATAAATGATTAAATGTAATGATTTAGTATAGCTTTTTGTAGGGGACCTTCTACATACAGTGCCTTGCATTCACCCCCTTGAACATTTCCACATTTTGTGGTGTTACAATCTAGAATTGAGGATTATTATGCAGTATATCATAAATCTACACAAAGTAGCCCATGCTATTGGTACATTTTGGGTCTTATTACATTGCATTTTTTTTTTATTTTGGCCTTTTAGTCAATTGTTAACACTGGTTTGCATTTCCTGACTGGACTCCAACAACTCATCACATATTGCTTCAATCTCATTAGGGTCCTGTCTATAAGGTCACATGGTCACCGTTTTGTCCAGACATCTTCCTCAGCTGTTCTGCAGACTGGACCATTCAGCTTTGGAGTCAGGATAACTTTACTCCAGTGCTGAGCTTGACTTCCGTCAAGAAAGCTGTGTATGATGTCATGTGGTCCCCTCGCTGGACTACTGTATTCGGGGCGGTCAACAAGGATAGAGTGGAAATCTGGGATCTGGGAGCTAGCATGTAAGCACCTTCAGCATTGTTATTTGGTTTCGTATCACTCTTTTTGCTGACAGATGATTAACCAATGAAAAGGTGCCTTATGGCATGGTTTTCTTCCTGTTACCTATTTTGATTAGATTGCTTTGTTCTTCATTCCTGGATCATTTCTATTTCACAGTCTGAATCCAACATTAGTAAGTGAGGCCATTCCAGGGGTGAAACCAACCTCTCTGCTATTTGCCATGAAGACAGACTGTGTTCTAGTAGGGGACAGTGAGGGCCAGGTCAGTGTATACAAGCTGAAGAACTTCACAGCAGGAGAAGGAACAGAGGTGAGCTTCAACAAGTTGAACTGTTCATCCTGGGAATCATAAGTCATACAGTACAGTAGGGTCTAAAGTTTTGAGGAAACAAAGAGGACAAAATTATGTGTCTTCAGCAAGATTAGCTCATTGTTTGCTAAAGTATATAAAACAAGAAAACATTTTTTACTGACTGAAAGTCATTGCCAGTACTTAATAAAACAGTTCTTAATTTTTGCCTTCTAATTTTATGGCCATACTGTATAGTATATGCCTTTCCTACACTGGTGCTCATGATTGCATTGTTGTTTTTTTGTTTGTTTGTTTTGTTTTGTCTTTTTTTTGGCAGGTGGACACACTGAAGAACATAGTAAGCTCCACACTGGCCAGGCAACTGTGAAAGAGAGAGAGACCATGTGGGTCTGTTACTGTGGTGCAGGATGTGAATCAGCCTGTTGGATTGAACTGCTCTAATAATAACAATAATCTAATAATTCATTTTATGTACATAGCACATTAAAAAAAAACTAAAGTAAAATAAAATAAGAAGAAAGGCAACATACAAATACAAATTATAAAATAAAAAATGGAAATTGAGTAAACCTTGGCAAGGGGATTCTTATTGAGGTGGACAGCGTTTTGCAGGGGAAAAAACAGGGAAAGAATAATTAAAGAACACAAAAGGGTATGACATAAGAAAGTAATCAACAACAAGGTGATATGCAGTCTGATACAAAGTGAAGGTTTTTATCATTACCACATTTTATTTATTAAAGAATGACATCATAAGTTTTCTCCATTTATAGGTACATTTAATGTCATGGAATGTCCATGAAACACGTTTCTGTCATCACTTACATTATAGGAGCTATAAACAGCCTTTCTACCACTAGCCTCTCTTTTTTTTCTCTCTCATAAATGTTTACAGTAAAAAATGCTTGCATGTTTACCTCTATCCTGTACTTGAAAACTTTGGAACATCTGCCTCAACAAAAATAAGTCAAGAGGCTATAACACTTGACTTATGCTATAGGCTATTATCTAGTGAATTTTTAGGTAAACCAATTTATGGCAGTTGAGAGTCGCAACAGGTCAGCAAAGTCAGGCGAGTTGGCTGGCCAATCAAGCACAGTAATACCATGGTCAGCAAACCAGTTACTAGTAGTTTTGGCACTGTGGGCAGGTGCCAAGTCCTGCTGGAAAAGGAAATCAGCATCTCCATAAAGCTTGTCAGCAGATGGAAGCATGAAGTGCTCTAAAATCTCCTGGTAGACGCTGCATTGACTCTCGACTTGAGAAAACACAGTGGACCAACACCAGCAGATGACATGGCACCCCAAATCATCACTGACTGTGGAAACTTCACACTGGACTTCAAACAACTTGGATTCTGTGCCTCTCCAATCTTCCTCCAGACTCTGGGACCTTGATTTCCAAATGAAATGCAAAATTTACTTTCATCTGAAAAGAGGACTTTGGACCACTGAGCAACGGTCCAGTTCTTTTTGTCCTTAGCCCAGGTAAGACGATTCTGACGTTGTCTCTGGTTCAGGAGTGGCTTGACACTAGGAATGCGACACTTGTAGCCCATTTCCTGTACACGTCTGTGCGTGGTGGCTCTTGATGCATTGACTCCAGCCTCAGTCCACTCCTTGTGAAGCTCCCCCAAGTTCTTGAATTGGCTTTGCTTGACAATCCTCTCAAGGCTGCGGTCATCCCTGTTGCTTGTGCACCTTTTCCTACCACACTTTTCCCTTCCAGTCAACTTTCCATGAAAATTATTCCATGAATATTGTGGTTGTGTGTACTGAACCAGACTGAGAGTTTACAGGCTCAGGAAACCTTTGCAGGTGTTTTGAGTTAATTAGCTGATTAGATCACTTTTCTGGTCGACATTTCTGTATTATAAATTCTTTATTCTAATATTTTGAGATACTGGATTTTTGATTTCCATGAGCCGTAAGCCGTAATCATCAAGATTAAAACAAACAAACAAAAAAAGGCTTGCAATATTTCACTTTATGTGTAATGAATCTAGAATATATGTGAAAGTTCCACGTTTTGAATTAAATTACGGAAAAAAATGAACTTTTACAGTCTTCAAGCATACAGTCTAGCAGCTTGTTTTGTGCAGTTTTAGATGTACCTTTGTTCAACAGCAGGTGAGTTTCCAATCTCAGACGAAAGTCATCAGCTGTGCAAGTAGAGTGCTTCTGAGGCTGTAGTGAAACCAGTGGTTATTCAACATGCTTGAGGACAAGCAGCGAATTTCAGAGCTTAAGTTTGTAGTAACTACTGTACAAACAGGCTCCCCTCTCCTTAGCAGGGTTTCTAGAATGACCAAAATATTTATTTATTTTAAGAATCTTAAAATAAAGCCTAAATGTTAGGGGATTGCCAAAATCTCAATAATTATCAATAAATAAAATAAGGTTTTGATGTGAATAGAGTTTGGCATAATCAAATGTGGTAAATACGTGGATCCAATCCAAGTCCAGTCCAAGAATAAGAAAGAAAGAAATGTTTAAGAAATTACAATTAGAACACCTTGCATTAACATGGGAGGGGATGTGATGGGTTTAACAGTAACACACTAAAAGTTAATGGAGAGGAACAGTGTGATTGCCAGAACCTGTCGACAGATTACAACCATTTGCACTGCAAATGGCTGTCATTATGTGAGCTGCTATAATCCATGATTCATCTGAGAGTTCAATATTCTGAGTCTTTTAGTGCAAATCAAACAGTTTTAGTACTGAGCAGTGCAGTCAGTGGCTCTGAGCAAACACGATGGAGAGCTTCATTCATGGGGGGATGTCTATCTTAAATGGGCCTATGATTATATACGACACATGGTTTAGCCAGCGTGTAATGTCTATCCATTATAGACTTAAGTACCACACTCTCAGCCAGGAAAATTCTCAAAAAAAAGAAGAAAAAAAAAGTTGTAAAATGAATTTTGAAAAATGTACATGAAAAAGTTAGCTTATATAATATATACACATTATATACTGTATATAGTATATGATGTATATATTGTAGCATATTGCTGTCATGCAAGAAAAAAGAAAAGCATCAACATCTCGTTATAACGTGATTAAGAGGAAAACTCCAATTATTATGAGATCTGTATCTGGTTAATATTAGAAGAGAAAGGCATTTTGTTATTATTATTATGAGAAAAGTATTTCATAAAAACATCATAACTGATCTTGTTTTTACAATACAGGCCATGTGGTTACAGTTGACAGAATTAGTCAAATTTGACTTAATGCTTGGATTAAACCACAGTCTGTGTCGAAGGCGATTCCTGCATCTCAGCTCCAATTTGTAACCATGTAGTTCTCAAATGATAATACCATCTTGACTGCTCAGTGAAATTCAAATCTCATTGTAGTTTTAAAGAGGACCTATTATGCCCCTTTTTACATGAGGTAATACAAGTCTCAGGTGTCCCCAGAATGTGTCTGTGAAGTTTCAGCTCAAAATACCCCACGCATCATTTATTATACCATGCTGTAAATGCCCCTTTTTTTGGATGGAAGCAAAAACACGCTGTTTTCGTGTGTGTCTCTTTAAATGCAAATGAGCTGTTCCTCCCCGCCCCCTTACCAGAAGAGGGCTGTGCCTTTACAGCTTGTGTTTCAGCAACAACAATTCAGGACAACCAGTATGACTGACACTGTAACTACTGGTTTTCAGCCCTATATTTATGAATTATACAGACAGTAAGCGTTTTCGGGTTAAAAATAAAAATGACGACATAGCTCTGGTCTCTGTGAATACAATCAGAGACAATGGTAACTTTAGCCGCATTAGCTGCGGAACAAGCACATTCGGAAAGGCGATTTGCAAACATTCACAATATAAAGTCGGATACTTACGTCTTCTGGATGTGAAGCTGGATCACGAACAGTAGGTACTGATCTGTCCTTGAGAATCAACTTTTCAGCAAATCCTGCTTTGTACTGACCCTCGTTCACAAAGCAGGCTGGTGTAAAACGATTCGAACAAACATACGAATGTAGCTATTTTTGGGGGCACATTTCCTTCAAAAATAAAACTACTCGACTGCGTCTTCAGTGGCTCTGATGCCGGGAGAACATGAAGACTCTTATGTTCATTCTTACAGCCAACAGCAGAACATTTACGAAGCTTATGAAGCTGAGACATTCTTCTTATCACTACAGCTGCATCAGCAAGGAGAAAATGGCGGACTGCGTGCAGCTCATTCAGGGGAGGATCTATGCTAATAGGGCAGAGTCCGTCACCAGTTGTGGGCGGAGCATGTTCCAACGTGACGTCACGTTGGAGAGAAAACCCGAACGACTCATTTTGAGACGCTGTTTATGATTTATGGGGAATATAAAAAAAAAAGGAGTGGGTGGGTTTTTACCATTATAGGGTGGTTGTGTACACACACTGCCGACACGCATCTATGTTCAAACACCGTGTAAAAGTGAACTTTGCATAATAGGTCCCCTTTAAGGCAAACTCTGTCAACTGTACCCATCAGCTGGTAACCATGTAGGCTATGTTGTATAAATGTGCTCAGTTATGTTGTTTTTATAACATATTTATCTCATAATGACAAGATTTTTCTAATAATAGTAATAATAATAATAATAATAACAACAAGATGCTTTTCTTGTGATAAGATGCTGGTGAGCATTATAACAAGATGTTTTCTAATAATAACATCCTTTATCGTAATAAGATGCTGATGGGGATTTTTTTCCCTGTGTTTTTGTAAGCGTACAGTACTGTGCAAAAGTTTTAGGCACCCTAATTTTCTTAGTACAAACTTTGTTATAGATTTTTTATTTTATGACGTCTACATTATCAAGTCAGAACAAAAAACATTTTAGATTCCCAAACGTTAGTTTTCTAGCACAAAATTAAATGTTACAGAAAAATGTTTGTATGTCATTAAAGAAAGCAGCATATTACGTAAGAGACACTTTTCAGACAGAAAACACAATGAAGGCTGCTGGGTTTTGCTGCAAAGATAAGAAGCGAGTGCGAAAGTCAAAGTCTCCAGAAGAACTGTGTCTGGTTCTGCAAGATGCTCAATAAAACTTACCAGCTCATTTCCTTATAAAACTGCACTAATTGTACCGGAGACTATTTTTATTTTTTTGTCACACCAGATATTGACTTTGTTTCATTTACTGCTCTTTACCCCATTTTTACATTTTTTTAATGTAGAAACATTTAATTTAATTATTTTTAAGGCATCTTTGCTCTACAGCATTTCTTTGCATGGGCCTAAAACTTTTGCACAGTACTGTAGCTTATACTTTAAAAACAATATGTTTTTTATAACATATTTTTGTCATGAAAACAAGATGTTTTCTTGTAAAAATGAGACTCTGATTGAGATTTTTTTTCTGGGCTTCCGTAAATATCCATGTATACTGTAAACTCAAAATCAACTGTAAGTTTTAACAAGATCTGTTACACGTTATAACGAGATGTTTTCCTGTCGTAATGGGATACTTTTCTCATACTAAGACACTGATGTGGCTTTTTGTTCTTGTGTGGCATATATGTTCCATACATATATGCCTGAACACACATGAATTCATATTGTCATATGTTTCAGTCTTCAGTCTTGTAACAGGAAAATGGGCTTCAACAACAGTGTTTGCTTTCCTATATCTTTTAATATTGTACAGTGCATGATGATATGACTGATCATTTATCTCTATATCTCAGTCATATAGCGACATATTAACCTTCTCGAGGGAGACGTCGCTCTGACAATAAAGCCTTTATGGTCCATATTATAGTGATCATAATCATTTCCACTTTTTATTTGTGGTTCGGCTGGTTTTAGAGAACGTAATATGCCAATCAGATTATGTGATATTGTATGTTTTGCACGGGGGAGAGCTCTGTTGCTCAAGGTGACTCGATTAGCTTTGCATTATGAAGGATATCACTGCAATGAAACCATTATACTGGAGCAGTCAGAAGACAAGATGCTTTCCTGAAAGGGATGTAATTTGATTCTCGATTGGGGCAGTAAAGCACTTACCTACCTGTCGAAAATGCCTTTTTCTTTGCCTTTAGAGATAGCATGCAGTATAAACAAGTTTAGCCGAGAGGGACTCTGTGAGCAGGGTGGAGTCTGAAGGGGAGGTGGACTAGATGAAACAGCCCAGAAGGATGGGGAATGCCACTATATAAATAGAGCACAAGTTACAGCACATTTCATAGACCAGCTTCCAGCCTTGAAGTTAGCGAAGAAGCAGAGAACAAGAAGGGAAGAAGGACGAACGTGCAAGAGCCATTATGAGAGAAAGTTATCGACTTCCTCTGGTGCCCTTGTTGCTGCTGTGGGCTGTTTGCAGCGTGGTGCAGGTGCAGGCGGAGGTCAATTCGGTCAAGCTCTGTGGCCGTGAGTTCATCCGGGCCGTGGTCTACACCTGCGGAGGCTCCAGGTGGAGAAGGCTGCTTACACCAGAAAACGATGGTGAGTCAGATTATCCACAGGCAAGAATTTCTTCTATAAACTGTACTGGCTGAATACATAAGGATGTCTGTTATTGCTTTAGATTGCTATCATTTTAAAATGAAGTATGATTTTTTTTTTTTTTAAAACATGAATTCACCTGGGTTTTTCTTTTCTTTTCTTGTATATCAATTTTTACAACAGACATTACATTAAACCACAGAGCAGCTTTACAGAAATATGGATGTAGATTTAGATCCCCAATAAGGATTGGGGATCAGTGGTGAGGAAGAAATCTTGAGAGGAACCAGACTAAAAAGGGAACCCATCCCCTCCTGAGTGACATTAGATGGTGAAATTATAAATCATTACAGTATACAATAGTAAAATAGTGAAGGCAAACACTACTAAGTGTGTTGAAAGTTATGAGCATATTTTAAAGAAGCGGTCTTAACTGGTTAAAGCACAAGTCTGCAGTATCCAGGTGAGGTTATGCAGTAAAGAAAAGGTGAGACTTGGTATAAACTGTTTTTGGGAAGTGCAAATCTTTAGGATATCCATGTTGGACCATCCACAAACACAGAGAGTGATTCTTACATAAATGACCTACTGTCGTTTGACTGAATTAAGTGCATTTAATCAACCTCATTTATCCAAATCGACTTACAATCGAGACAGGATACGACTGAGCAGTTGAGGAAGCATTTGGTGCTTGGTCCGATCAGTAGCCCAATGTCTTAACAAATGAGCCCTCACTTCCCAAAATAGACAACAGAAGTCCATCGGCTTCTTCCTGTTCTCTTAACTTCTTTAGCATCTTGTTTTTACAGTCTACACAAAAGCACGAGCTTTCCAACTATTAGCATTTCTCTCTCGGTTCATTAATGATCCACCAACCTAATTCTCTAATACGATTTGCTGTAATTTACAGAGTTAAACTCAGATTCATTGTCCAGATTCGCAATCTACATCCAGATGTCTGAATGAACAGACCTGATGACAGCACCAGAACACAGGCCTGGTCTGTTACCGTTACGCGGATCGGCTATGCTAACATGCATTTCTAATAGATACATCATGCTGTGTAACTGGATTTTCTCTGCTGTGTAATTGCGTAATCTAAGTGGACATCTCTGGAGCCTCGGCCTTAGGAAAATAACGTTGCTCTGAACCTTAATAACTTCTGTTTATTGGTTATCACTTCTTGTTTGTATCTCTGTTGGATCACTATGCTAATTCAAATGCAATTCTAATACAGTTACCTGCCTTTAGACTGCTCCGACACTGCATTGAAAACGATACGTTCTCACTGAAAAGGTGGATGTACTTCCTAACCTGACGCGTGTGCGTGTTCCACAGTGTTTTCTCTTGCAGAGCAGAGCAGTGCTGAGGGGCTTAGTGAGAGCACACGGTCCGACCTGTCAACACGAGACCTGAACCCCATGATGACCAATATATGCTGTCAGGTGGGCTGCCGAAAGAGTGACCTCTCTCTTCTGTGCTGAGGACCAGACACACTCTCGTCACAAGTTCACAAGCTCTACAATGTGTGTGTGTGTGTGTGAGAGAGAGAGCGCGTTATCTTCCAGGCATTATTTAAGATGTCTTTCATGGTATCAAACATAATTGGTGGATCAGTAAGTGTGTCCATACACTAGGGCATAAAAACAAGCATTGTGGGTCCCGCTTTGTTCAAATGCTGTGCGTTCAATATGATAGGAGTGCTTAGTTTGTAGAAGAAAAAAAAAACATGACAGGTTTTGTGTTCAATTCAGTGGCAAGTGTCTACAAGAGTGTTGAAGAACCATGAAGTTTGATTGTAATGTATATGTTGAGATTTTTTTGTCTAATAAATGTTACCGCATAATTATATATGTCTATATCGTTTTTTTCAGTTTATATATTACATAAAATCTTAAATGACTAGTTCATGATTTGTCGTATACACTCACGTCCTTGATTGAACTATAAAATATCCATCCATCCATTTTCTGTACCGTCGCAGGAAGTCTGGAGCCTATCCCAGGGGACTTGGGGAACAAGGCAGGGGACACCCCTGGATGGGGTGCCGACCCACCACAGGGCACAATCGCACACACAATCACACACCCATTCACACCCTACGGACAATTTGGAAATGCCTACAATGCATGTCTTTGGACTGGGGGAGGAAACCGTAGTACCTGGAGAAAACCCCCATAGCACAGGGAGAACATGCAAACCACTCCACACAGAGCAGAGACAAGAATCGATCCCCCACAGTGGAGGCGAACATGCTAAACCACTAAGCCACCGTGACCCCCCCTTATTAAATATCATATATAGGTAATACCTTTACAAAATTTCACACATTTTGCAGTGTAGGTTCTGAGCTTGGGTTACTGTTTATGTGGAGTTTTGCATGTTTTCCCTGCATCCGTGTGGGTTCCCTTCGGAGTCCGTTATCCTCCGACCTCCCAAAAACATGCTGGTAGATAAATTGCCTATGCTAAATTGCCCCTAGGTGTGAATGAGTGTGTGCATGGTGCAGTGCCATCCAGGGTGTATTCCCACCTCACGTCCAGCGTCTCACAATAGGCTCTGGATTCATCATGATAACCAGGAGGAAGTGCTGAATGAAATGAATGAATGCATTGGTCACATCACAACAGTATCAACATTTTTTGAAAACCACCGTAGTAAAAGAAAAAAAAAAATATATATATTATATATATATATATACACTCTGCTTACATCTTTTATTGGTTTGGAAAGAGCAAAGAATCTCGGGTTCATTGTTAACACCGTCTGTACAAACACAGCTTGCACATGTCATTTTGCTGGCAAGAAAACTCTAAAATGATCAAACAACAGAGTCACACATGCTCACAACCTCAGGAACACTCACATACACACTCACACACCACACACACACACTTCAATTACAGTACCTGACTGACATACAACACAGCTTCTTGCCTCTCAAGCACAGCCTGGATAACACTTCAGTTTGGATTACGGAGAGAACCTCCTCCACTGCTATAGAACTGCACTCAGGATGCTCATAATGCGTTCAATTCAATTCAGAATGTTGTGTTAATGTTAAATGCCAGTGCACTGGGGGGTGGGGTGTTGGCAGGGGTGGGGAACTCAAATGGGGGAAAAAAAAAAAAAAAAAAAACTTTCTCAGAGCACCAGTGTTTTCTCTATAGCAGCCACTTGATGTGACAGGAGGATGTTTTTGTTCTTCATATCAGATATCAGAGCATGTGGGAAGTTCAAAAGTAGCACAGTGGTATTCTTTCCACAAGAAACAATATTTTATGACTTTATTAATAGTTTGTAACATTTAAAAATATGCAGCTTATTCTCTCTTGGGGACAATTTTGGAGATACACACAAATACAAAAAAAAAAAAGAAAAAAAGAAAGAAGGAAGAAGCGTTTTGGTCATCCTAACCACTCGCCAAACCTCATCCTTACCATCTCACAGAGACATTATGATTCACAAAAAAAAAAAAAAAAAAAAAAAAAAAAAAAAAATCCATGAACTCAAGCGTTGGGATGTTTGACAAGGGTTCATGCTTGAGACATCAAATAAAATGCACAGGAAGATGAGAACAGTTAAATACAGCATGATGGCGTGAACGGTAAAAGTGTTTAAACTGTCCAGAACCAATTCATGTTTCAACTAATAGTGCAGATATACATAACACTGCTTTCACACCGATACAGTATTCAGACACTTTTACCCCCACCCATATACATACAGCTCGATTCTCTGTTGCACTTGAGTTTAAAAAATTATATCTGAAATAAATGTAAAAATTATACCTCCGCATTATACTGTACACAGGTTACCCAACTACACAGATAACAAAAAAAATCAAATATTTATAACTTTAAGGATCCTAAACTGTGATACCATTCAAAGTTTATACATATACAGTCACTGAATTTTTGTTTGTTTTTTTTTGTACAACAAATGATCAGGAATAAATAAAAAATAGAGTGATGTACTCAGAAATCTAACACTGCTGTCTCAGGAACAACAGAAAGGCTATTCACCAGTATGAGGAAAAACACCAAGCGCCCTTCAAGATATATATTATCCATTTAAAATTACATTTTAAACAGCTCTTTTTTTTTTTTTTGCAACTGAAAGAAATCCTTTTTTTTAAAAATACAATCGCAAGCAAGACGTAGTTTCAGCTGTGGCTGCCTAAACAGGAGGTAAAACAGGATTTTACGTGCCAAACAGGAGCAAAAAATACTAGATTTTCACATTAATGGTTTAAATCTGCTGCGACCGTCGACCATCTTTCCTTTCCTTTACACTGAAGAACCTGAATGAGTAATAAATTAGAAGTATCTAAAATGATCTGCCCTCTAGTGCCAATAAGGCAAATGTTAAGAAGCGGCAGGCCAAATCCTGATCAGTTTCCTATTCGATCTGAAAGCATCGTGTCAGTTTGGAAACGCCTTCAAGGTTCTAGATGGAACATTTCTCCATCAGCAGAAAGACCTTGAGCTTCTCATCCTCCTCAAGACACACCGTCTTCCTGAACAGCTTTAACACTGACAGCATGTTTAGAGAGATGTAAGGTATTCAGGCAGCCACAGCCAATGAGTTCAACGATTAGACGTTAGACAGATGAGAGGATGGTTTTAGGAGAAACCCATGCTGTCTAACAGCAGCGATACAGTTCTGAAATGTTTACGATTTTACAAATACGAGAAGTACACCCTAAAAATACTGCTGGAGTGCGGCCTCTGCCTGGGTCAGACATCTATAAAGGGAATCCCCAAAAGATCCAGCAGAGGTCAGAGTGATCATCTCTCCTACTGTTTGAGTGAATTTCATTTAGTCCATAAAGACACACACTTCTGCATGGGGCTGTGGTGCAGATTAGTTATCTGCCAAGTATTTTCCTAGAAAAAGGGAGGAAGATTCGAGTAATTTTACAGAATAAACACTAATATTTAAATATCAGTTCCAGAATAATCCTGCAGCAACCTCTAGCTTCATTCATTCCCTGCTCAGATATATTTAACTCAGTTATTTATCAAACCCTTCCCTATTTGATGAAATGAGGAACTCTTCCAACCTTGAAAATTAGGATATTTTCTTTTACAGTCTTAGGTTTTAATCAGGTACACGGTCAGTCAAAAGTTTTTGAGCAACCTGTATTAACATTTTTGGTTCAACATCAAGATATGTTCAAGTTAAATACTTTACAATGAGAATAAACTGTTATAAGTGAACTGAAAATGGTTTTGACTTTTTATTATATTGGGATAAAATCTAGGTTTGACTGGAAAAGGGCCATTGCAGATCATTCACTGCAAAAAATGACATTAGCAAGTAAAATATCTTGAATATTGTACAATTTGTCTAGCATTTCAGATGATAAGACTACAATAAACCAAATATATGATTATTAAACCCATTTTTAGATGTTAAAAATTTTTATAACTAAATTTAAGCTATCTAAAATAGTTGTGTTCCATTGGCAGATAAGAACAATAAGAAACAGAATAAGAACATTTAAAGCTTGACATTAATGTCTAGACATAGGATTAATAAAATGTCTAGACACAGGATTAATAATCTTATATTTGGTTTTTATCATGTTTAGTCAATCTTATCCTGTTTTTTTATTTTTTTATTTTTTTTAAGTCAAGTTTTAGTTGAATAAAAGTCTGGGCATTTTAATCTGTCTTATTTAGTCAAAGAAAACCGTAAGTATTTTAGTCTAGTTTTAGTCAGTGAAAACTGGTGACATTTTAGTCACTGAAAATGGTAGACATTTTTAGCCATAAGATTATTAATCTAATAGAAATTAAATAAATGTTGATTAACATTTCAGTCAATCTAGTCTAGGCAGTGGTGAAAATGATAAATATACAGTAAATACCTCTATAATATATAATAACATTACACTTATTTCATGTGTCCTCCAAACAATGTGTTTTCTTAAGTATCAAGACGGGAACACTCATGAATTATGTGTGGCACAAAATAAACATCGTTCATTCATCCTTATCTTCCATATCATGACCCTCTGCACTCTTATTCCTAGCTTTTATATCATCAGGTGGTCCAAAGTAATTTAATATAGTTTTTTTTTTTTTTTTTTTTCATCCTGCGCAACCTGTGTCAGTGCAATAAAAAAAATGGTACAGTAAAAGCCCATAGTGACTTGAGAATCTGAATAAATGACAGCTAAACACTTTAGAAACATTGTCACATTACACCCTGGAAATTAAAATAAATGAAATCTAACTTTTGCCAGCTGTATTTACACATAATAACCCTCGACATCTAAGTGAAAATAACATTAGTGAAATACCTGGTTTGGATAAGTGATCAGCCCCTTAGAGTAACTATTATAAACTTGCTCAGGTACAACCAGTCACTTCCCAGATCACACACCATGCTAATTGCCCCCCACCTGACATCAATTGCAGTGGTTTTGATTACTTTATAAGAAAACCGGCTGTTCCATGATGATTCCATTGCTAGTAGTGCATGGCAATGCAAAGAATACACCATGGTTGGAAAGGTGCTTTCAAAAGGGCTCCGGGACAAAGTTGTGGAAAGGCACAATCTAGGATAAGGATACAAAAAGATTTCAAAGGCTTTAACTATCTCTCTGAGTACCGTTCAAAGCATTATAAGAAGTGGAAAGTGTATGGCACCACCAACACCTTGCCTAGATTGAGCCGTCCCTCCAAACTGGATGACCGAGCCAGGAGGATATTGATCAAGGAAGCTACCAAGAGGCCAATGGCAACTTTGAAGGACTTACAAGTCCTTATGGCTGAGATTGGTCGGTCTGTGCATGTGACAACAATCTCACAAGCTTTACACAAAGCTGGCCTGTATGGCAGGGTGGCAAGAAAGAAGCCTCTTCTGAAAAGGCTTTGCAGAAAACCACTTGGAAGATTCTAATGCCATGTGGCAAAAGGTTTTATGGTCAGATGAGACCAAGATTGAACTTTTTGGACTGAACTGCAAGCGTTATGTTTGGCAAAAACCAAACACAGCACACCACCCAAAACATACCACACCTACTGTGAAGCATGGTGGTGGCAACATTATGTTGTGGGGGTGTTTCTCTTCAGCGGGGACTGGGCAATTGGTCAGAATTGAAGGGAAAATGGATGCTGCCAAGTACACCCAAATTCTTGAGGAAAACCTGTGACCCTCTGCTAGACAGCTGAAGATGGGCAGGTGGTTCATCTTCAAGCATGACAACGACCCGAAATACACTGCCAAAAAAACTATGCAGTGGCTTAAGGATGGGAAGGTGAATGTCCTTGAATTGCCAAGTCAGAGCCCTGACCTAAATCCAATTGAAAATCTGTGGATGGACTTGAAGACAGCAGTCAATCGCCGCTCACCACGAAATGTGACTGAACTCGAACAATTCTGCAAGGAAGAATGGGCAAATATTCCCCACTCTAGGTGCGGAAAGCTAATAGAGACATATCCAAACAGACTGATGGCTGTAATTAAAGCAAAAGGTGGCTGTACGAAGCATTAAATCATGGGACTGATCACTTTTCCAACTCTGTTATTCCAGTTTTCTTTTTTTTTTTTACGTTTCTGAACTGTTGCCTTTTTACGTTACTTGAATGTTGTAAGGCAGAATGTGTAAATAAAGCTGGAACAAAAAAATATATTTTAATGGGTTTTGATTTCAGGCTGTAAGACAAAAAAGTAACTATTTCAAAGGGGTATAATGATTTTCTATAGGCACTGTAACTATTGGCCAAGTTTCTATTTGTAATAAACAGGTAGGCTAACATAACCGTGGATATACAGTGTGTGTGTGTATGTATATATATATATATATATATATATATATATATATATATATATATATATATATATATATATATATATATATATATATATATATATATATATATATATTTCATTAGCAGGCTGTGATAATGAAAATAAATTAAGATGAATAAGGGAGTTCAAAATAGATTAAACCTGGATCATTTCAGTTCCCTGCACGCAGCTTTATCCATATCAGAGTTTCTACTATCGCATCTGTTAAAGTAACCATTTCTGCCGCGCATGCCATCCAATGAACCGGATATTTAGATTGCAATTTAGAACAGAAAAAAAAAACAGTTTATAATATTTGGTCTCCTATTTTTTCTGTCGACGAAAATAGAGAGGTTTTGTAAAGTTTTTTGTATTTTATCTTTTAAACTACATATTAGTCTCGTCAATACTGCATGTTGATATAGTCATCGTTAGTGTTTAATGACGTCGGTGTCGCCGTCATCGTCTCGTCTTCGTCATGGAAAAAAAGGTCGTCGACGAACCTTTTTCGCCATAGTTTTTGTTAATGAAATTAACACTATTGCAACACTATGCAATTCTATAATAGGAAATACCAAATAAATGTAACTATATTCAAGATATTTTCACTTGCTGAGATGTCATTTCTGCAGTGTTTTTAATTACACTTTGTAGCACACGACCAAGGCCCATTTATAATATTCTTTCCTCAACAATCATGTTTCGTTCTCACCTGCAGCAAACCTCTTCTTGATGAGGGAGAATCGGTATCCAGAGCCGAGCAGCTCGATGTCACAGCCTGACAGTGTGCTGCCCTCGCTAGTGAACTGCACAGCCAGAGGGGCTGGTTTACTGGGGCCGTTCGTTAGCTGGAACCGTGCCAACAAGGAGCCAACGCCTGGAATAGAGAACAAGAGTGGGGACAAGAACTGAAACAGGCAATATGGGCTGCGGCTAGATTAAATAAGAGGCAATGAAATGAAAAATGAAATTTTGGGGCATGCTTTTTTTTTTTTTTTTTACCTCCGTTCTCAGACTTTTGTGAGATATCCGGGATCTTCCACAGGATTCTCTGCTGTTCTGCGTTCCTGGGTACATCAAATAAAAAAGAAAAAAAAAAAAACATCATCTGTCAGACTCAGCACTCTGCATCATGCCCTTAATCCACTCCTCTTTCAATCGGCACTCACAAACTAGCCTACATTATGATCTACATACTGCACTGTTTTACATACTGTATTGATAAGGTTACAGTGCAGGATTTAATATCAAGTGCTAGTTGCCCAAAAGCAAAAAAAAAACACCTCAACTAGTATAGGTCCATCGAAAAAAAATAGAATATAATGGAAAAGTTACTTTTTTCCCCTGTAATTTAATACAAAAAGTGGAACTTTCATATATTCTAGATTCATTACACAAAGTGAAATATTTCAAGCCTTTTTTGTTTTAATCTTGATGATTACGGCTTACAGCTCATGGAAGTCAAAAATCCAGTATCTCAAAAATATTAGAATAAACAATTTATAATACAGAAATGTCGACCTTCTTGAGTTGGCTGGCCAATCAAGCACAGTAATACCATGGTCAGCAAACCAGTTACTAGTAGTTTTGGTGCTGTAGGCAGGTGCCAAGTCCTGCTGGAAAAGGAAATCAGCATCTCCATAAAGCTTGTCAGCAGATGGAAGCATGAAGTGCTCTAAAATCTCCTGGTAGACGCTGCATTGACTCTCGACTTGAGAAAACACAGTGGACCAACACCAGCAGATGACATGGCACCCCAAATCATCACTGACTGTGGAAACTTCACACTGGACCTCAAACAACTTGGATTCTGTGCCTTTCCACTCTTCCTCCAGACTCTGGGACCTTGATTTCCAAATTAAGTGCAAAATCTACTTTCATCTGAAAAGAGGACTTTGGATCACTGAGCAACGGTGTTTTGAGTAAAAGTGTGTTTTGAGTTAATTAGCTGATTAGAGCTCTTCTCAGGTCGACATTGCTGTATTATAAATTCTTTATTCTAATATTTTTGAGATACTGGATTTTTCCAGTATCTCATTTCCATGAGCTGTAAGCCATAATCATCAAGATTAAAACAAAAAAGGCTTGAAATATTTCACTTTATGTGTAATGAATCTAGAACCTATGAAAAGTTCCACTTTTTGAATTAAATTATGGGGAAAAAATGAATATTTCCACAATATTCTCATTTCTGAGATGCACCTTTACATTTCCTTACATAAACTTCACATAATAAAACAGTTATGAATGAAAGGTCACTACAGCACTGCACTGATGTCTGGAACCTCCTGCAAGGTATGAACAAGCTCTAACGTTCAAATTCAATTCAGTTTCATTTGTATAGCCCTATTAACAACAATAGACACTGTCACAAAGGAGCTTTACAGGGTGTCATTAGTTCAGCATCACAGGGTATATTTTTAAATTGTTACAGATCACGATATATCTGGGCAAAGAAAAACAAATCCAAATAATTCTACTCATAGGATTTTGTGTATTGAAAAAACAGTAGACATATTGTGCAAGCTCTGTAAACAAAAGCTTTGTTTTGCCCTTTTTTTTTTTCTTAAATTTTTTCTCCTATGATGTTGGACTTATGGGACACCCTGTAGATTTAGATTTAATGAGCAAACCTAGTTGGTCTAGGGTTTGAGACGGCCGACATGAGGAAGCAACCATGAAAGGAATCAAACACTGGTTTCTGGTTCATTTCATATAAACTACAAACATTTTGTTAACTAAACCAATACATAGCTTAGCACTCTGCTATTTAACTGAACTAGTGACCTTGTATAATCCTCTTTGTTTATAAGAGTACCAAGTGTAAGAAAATCTATAGAAGAAATTGCTTTCAGAGACCTAGAATTTTGGAAAAATCTATAAATTAATGCTTGTAATACAGATGCTATAATGATTTTCAAATCCAAGCTAAAATGATGTGTTTTAATAAGATACAGCCTTAAGAATTTGAATTTTAAATCAGTTCCTTGATATGTTTTTATGATTTTCTATTACTTGATTTATAACTTGATTCTTATACTTCTCATGCATTTTCATATGTATTATTTTTACTGTTAAATATGCTATGTTTAATTATGTAATGCTGACATGATATTTTTAAAGTAAAAAAGGCAATATATAAATAAAGTTGAGAGGTAAAGTATTTAGGGTACTTTCACATATGCAGTATTAAGTCCACTCGAATAAAATACTGGTGTGTCTCAAATGTGGACCAAAACAACTGGTCCAAAATAACTTGACCAAGACTAATTGATAGGAAAGCATCCTTATACCCTTAATCATAAAGATGGTCAACTACTGAAGAGTTTGGTTGTTGTTCTCTCACCAGACAGCTGGAGGAAGGATAGCTTGTAGCTTACTGACTCCTCCATCAACAGGAACGAGGAACTGCACGTTATTGAGGGCCACTGGTGTGGTCATGGCATTCCCATTGTATCTGTAGTCTATTCTCAGGTCAGTACTAGTGGGCTCGCACCTCCAGCTCATGGCTAGGTTCAGAGGAGTGGACTGAAGACCCTGTGCTGATACCTGATACACACAGGTACATCAGTGTAGATTTGAAATGTTTATAAATATATTAAAGATTAGATCACAGAACTTATCATTTTGTCAAGGAAAATGTTATTTTAACCATTAAAAAAAAAAAAAAAAAACTTTTGTTGACGCTGCAAATAATAACGATCTTATCCAATCTCCATTATTCAATAAGATGAGTTCTTACCTGATATTTCAGCATGTCTACATTGTAGTAGGTGGCCTGAGGTTTCTGCTCGGCCACCTTCTTTAAGTGGGTCATGAGGTTCGGCATGTTCACCCAGAATTCCTTGGAGTTTGGCTTGGACTGGGTGGTGTCGCTGTGGGAGCAATGGCAGGACAATGTAACACAGTTGGATATAGGGTAAATCCATGGTCAAACCCAAAATCGATTTTTTGTTTCAGGGCTAGTGTGTGAACAAACAGCCTGCCAAGTATGAGGCTGGCAATGAAAGCGATGAGCTCTGCTGATTAGTCATATGTGAGTCACCGTCAGCTGACTCGAGGAAAAAAGGAAAAGAAAAAGGCATAAGCTGAAATAATGCCTAGACCAATAAGTCAGATAGACAAAATACTAAAATAAAAGATACAAATACAATTAATGCTTGACATTAGCAAGAAATGTTACTGTTTTAATTGAATGAAGTTGACAAGGAGCATCTCAAATTGTGTAATAGTGTGTGTTATTGCCCTGGCTGCACTGGGTTGGGAATATATAGATGATAAAAGTATGCAAGAAGTGTTGTTTACCAGCACAGTAACTGGGGGTTAGGGAGGACGTGCTCCAGATGACTGTAGTTGGTTATGCTAAAAGTTAGCACTGCAGGTGTAGGGTTATTGGCAAAATGCCTGGTGATGCCAGCCGGGAAGGATAACACCATCTCACCCGTGATCTTCACCACACACCTTAAAGATGGATAGTGAGAGTAAACTACTGGATATTGTGAGCATGTAAATGTTAATTATTAAATGTTTGCACTCAAAATGCTCATTGAACATTAATATAGTACTCACAGGTAATACTCCAATTTGTATAATTTTGTTGCATGTTAAATTAATATATCAGCAGGCTTACTTGCTGGGATCAGTTCCCTTGAAGTAAGCATTGACCGTCTCTGTGAATGCTGCAGCCACGGGCAGGGTGTCCTGGGCGCCCATGGTGAGGGGACTGGGCCCACGAGAGCAGCCTGGAATACACACACCAACACACACACCAACACACACCCCATATTAAGTAAGATGTAATGGAGACATGAAGTAAGAAAATTGCTTACTTGTGTGAAAAATAAGACTGAAAGAAAAAGAAAAACTAAGTAAGAAACAAAACAGATGACTGAAAACAGTACATGTATGACAGTCAAATAAAGAACTTACAAATACATCCTTTCCATTTGTAGAACCTGGTTCTACTTCTTGTTCTACATGCACTTTAAACTAACTGCCTGACATGGAATTAAAGAGAAAGGCTTAAACTTCACCTTTCTGTAGAAGTACCCTGATTACTGCACACAAGTGTCTTTTCATATATATATATATATATATATATATATATATATATATATATATATATATATATATATATATATATATATATATATATATAAAACATACACTGTATGTAACTAGATCTGGATATTGAATAACCTGGCAACCCAAGTCCTAATTTACTAATGGTTTGTATGTTTAAAAACATATTTAATCTTGAAGGCACCCACAAAAATCATGCAAGCTGATTCTACAGTGGGTTGTGCCTGTTAAATGAACAAAGCAATGTGTTTGTCTGGTTTGTGTCTTTGCTTTGATGAAGATGAAATTTCGAGCATTTCTACATAAAAAAAAAAAAAAAAGTGCAAAACACAAGAGGGGAGCATCTATGCAAAAAATATTTATTTAGCAGTGTGATTTACTGCAACCTGAAAGTCAATTCAGGGACGGCAACTGCATGCACAAATGATTACAACCAATGGGGAGGTGCTAAATTTGCGTAAGCCTGCCTCCACCATTCAAATAAATACATTAATTAATGAAGAAAAACAAAACAAAACAAAAAAAAACACATTTGTTTTTTGTACCTCAAAATAATGAGACAGTTTCTTCAAAATGTGGCCACATGTCTGAAATATATTTTCTTCTCTTCTTCTCTCATTTTGTGTCATTTAAAAAAACAACATATTACTACCTTTAATCACTGTAATATTTGATGAGTTACTACATACAGTGCTGTGAAAAAATATTTGCCCCATCCTGATTTCTTTTGTTTTTGTGTACATCTCGTATTAAATATTTTTAGATCTTCAAACAAAATACAACAAAGGCAACCTGAGTAAACACACAATACATTTTTTTATTTATTAATTTTTTTATTGAAGCAAAAAAGTTATCTAACACCTGTCATCAATGTGAAAAACTAACTGCCCCCTTAAACTTAAAATCTGGTTGTGCCACCTTTAGCTGCAATCAAATGCTGCAATCAAATGCTTACGATAACTGGAGATCAGTCTTTCACTTACTTCTAGGACTAGGACTTACTCATATGCTTTGGATCATTGTCTTGCTGCATAATCCAGTTGCATTTGAGTTTCAACTTACAGACTGAAGACTGGACATTCTCCTTTAGGATTTTCTGGTAGAGAGCAGAATTCATGTTTCTCTCAATTATTGCAAGTTGCCCAGGCCCTGAAGCAGCAAAGCATCCCCATACCATCACACTTCCACCACCATGCTTGATCCATGTTCTTTTTGTGGAATTCCGCGTTTGATTTACACCAGATGTAACGGGACCACTGTCTTCCAAACAGTTCCACTTTTGACTCATTAATCCACAGAACCTTCTCCCAAAAGGTTTGAGGATAGTCAAGGTGTGTTTTGGCAAAATTCGGATGAGCCTTAATGTTCTTCTGGGTTAGCAGTGGTTTTCGCCTCACCATTCTTCCATGGATGCCATTTTTGCCCAGTGTCTTTCTGATAGTGAAGTCATGAACAGTGACCTTTATTGATGCAAGAGAGGCCTGTAGGTCCTTTGATGCTGTCCTTGGCTCTTTTGTGACTTCCTGGATGAGTGGTTGCTGTGCTCTGGAAGAAATTTTGGAAGGTCAGCCACTTCTGGGAAGGTTCACTATTGTGCCGAGTTTTTTCCATTTGGAGATAATGGCTCTCACTGTGGTCAGGTACCTTCTGTTTTTTGGTAGAGTATGCCACGAGTGAGGATGACATGGGCTGTTGTGGGAATCGGGCATATGTCACTATCCCACACAACTCTGCAGCCAATGAGCATGAAGTGACTGTCTGAGAAAAGTTCCTTCCTTTCACTTGTTTACTCAGAGGTATAAGGCATTAGCTTTTATCATCAGTGTAACGGAAAGACAGGTTTTTCCAGCCTATCTTGTGCCAAATGGCACATTGTTCATGATGCCTGAAATCAATTCCCATAGAACCAGAAACTTGTTTTTTGAATTAACCCCTACGATTAAACGGCTGGAAATTCTAGACCTGCGTTAGGTTGGAGCCAGCCAAAACAAACCGTTCTTTTCACATTGCCAATACACTAGCCTTATTCTTTAGATAATCTCATAGCAGAGGTAAAGCTTAGCTACAGAATAAGTTTTTCGATCGCCACCTACTGGTGACATCGGATTTAAAGTTAACAACTGTCTGCTGGGGTGCGCTGTCCTTTAAGATGTCTGCCTTGTGGTCCCATTTGGTTGGCAGTACTTTGAATAGTGACAGCCAGTGTTTTTACTGCCTACATGGGACAGCCCCTGTGAACCACTAGAACCACTGTGGAGTCCCAGAGCCTTTGAAATAGCTTTGTAACCCTTCCCAGACTGATGTATTCAATCACCTTCTTCATCATTATTTCTGGAAATTCTTTCAATTTTGTCATAGTGTGTTACTGGGTAAGACCTTTTAACCAACTTCATGCTGTTGAAAAGGTTCTATTTAAGTGTTGATTTGATTGAACAGGGTTTACAGTAATCAGGCCTGGTTGCGTCTAGTCCAGCTGAACCCCATTATGAATGCAGCTTCATAGATTTGGGGAATTAGTAACTACAGGGGCAAATACATTTTCACACAGGCCCAGTTGGTACTGGATAACTTTTTTTTCTTCAATAAATAACATTATCATTTAAAAACTGTATTTTGTGTTTACTCAGGTTGCCTTTGTTTTATCTTAATTTCTGAAACAATTTAGTATGAGATATACACAAAAACAGAAGAAATCAGAATGGGGCAAATACTTTTTCACAGCACTGTATACCCGTGTCAAGTTTCAGTTTATGTTTCTGGGAGTCTCCGAGTTCTAAAATCGGCATGCCTATCGAGAACATTTAGCACACACAAAAACCTCATTTAAATGTTGTTTCCACTTCCTGCTTTGACGTCACAGAAAATAATTATTTGTAAATCATTTGCTACCTGTCCACTAAGTTATTATATCAGTAAACCAGGGATCCAGTACATAAACGCATATACTTTACATATTTTATATATATATATATATATATATATATATATATATATATATATATATATATATATATATATATATATATATATATATATTGCCCATTCCTCATGAGGAGTGGGCCAAGATTCCTCAGGAACGCTGCCAGAAGCTGGTGTCTGGCTATGTATCTCGTTTGCAGCAGGTCATAATGGCAAAAAGGTGCTCTACTAAGTACTAAAGATGCTTGCTATGAAGGAGTTGAATAATTTTGAGACTGGAGAAGTCATTATAAGTTGCGTTTTCAGTTGAATTTTGGGAAACCACTTGAAGCATTTGTTGTGTTGAACTATTTCAATTGCTTTTGCTTGATTTGCTCAGTGCAAACAGCTGAAAGTCTGTAAATTTTGACAATAAACCTGATTTGCAATGGGGGTTGAATAATTTTGATTGCAACTGTATACATGTATATATACACATACACTGACAAGCCAGTTTATTTAGCATACCAATCTAGTAACTAATAAATGGAAACTCAGTGCATTTCCACACATACAATTAGTGGTGTAAATGCAGAATGTGGAATCAATAAACTCAAACTGGGCACAGGTGCCCAGATAATAAGGTGATTAAAGCAAGATTATGTGCAACTCAAATACATGCAATTATTATCTGAACTGTCTAGTCCAAAAATCAAATGATTAAAGCCACAAAAGCATTGAATTAGTGATGACAGGTTAGTGCCGGATGTGAAAAATAATGATTCCCAATGAAAGGTCAGACTGCTGTGTTACATGAGCAGATGAGCGCTGTGATGCAGAGGAGAGCAGGGAGAGCAGGGAGGAGGCACTGGCTGACCAAAACGAAGGAGTCGCTGTGGGTGGAGGAGTGACTGATGGAGGGAGAAGTGGACGAGAATGAGGATGGAGAGATAAGACTGGAGTGCGTGTACGCACTACGTCCTTGGGTGAAAAAGCCTGACTTACCTTCAAAGGTTAAATAAAACTTGCCTCTGTCAAACCATACGAGGGAGGGCTGGTCTGTCTCTGTGTGAAGGGAGGAGGGAAGGCAGAAGGATGAGAAGGGGAGGGTGTAGGGGGAAAGAGGGAGAGAAGGACACTAGCATGAGTAATATCACAGAGAAGGGGCCAGGGGCTTAGGTCAAAGGGCTCCAGTTGGGAAGGCTGTCATTCATAAAATATTCAATTACACGAGATGTGGGGCATGATACATGAACTATATTGTTGTTCCATACATTCCATACTCAAACTCCATTTTTGAGCAATTTGAGCTTGGTATGAAAAATGTGAATGAACTACACTGCAAATATTAGTCATACTGTAAATGACCAATAGTTATAAAAGTCCCCCTGTCCTTGTGATTGCATATGAGTGCATCATTAATGACTAAATAGTGGCAAGAGGGAAAAATCTCATACACCTGCCTCCATTCTGGCTTCCAGATAAATACTACATGCCAGGTTTGATTAGTCAGTATCACAGGTGTAACTTGCACTGGGGACACTGGGACATCTCGCAATTGGACATTAAATATAAATGAATACTGCACGAGTGAGTTTCTAGAAGGTTTCTTTCCCTGCAAACCCGGATGTTTGTGTCGCGCACAGTAATATAATCACATTATTGCATCATGAATTTATTTTTAAAAAACTACAATCATTACTTGGTGGCATGTGAATAGAGAGTGAAGCCCTATCATAATGGCCAATTTATGAAAGAATATGAAATCACACACTTGATTTACTTTCATAAACTTCAAAAAGATCCATCGTTGTCTTACATTTTTACAAAAACTAGAATGCATTTAACATCAGTTAAAATGGAAGTATAGGTGCTTTCAGTGTGAACTGGCCTGGTTTCTATTTGAACACCTTTTTTGGCCTTGTCATCATTCCTGCTCCTAGTACTTTTAGAATAAGTTACGCCCATGGCCAGTAATATTTAAAAGATGTTTTCTTGTTTTCCTGCTGGAAAACATTATATTATGCTTCTGTATATGTCTCTGGTCTGTAGGGAAGGGAAACTGTAACTCTGTGGTGTGGATGATGGACAACAGGGGGCACTAATGAGTGACAGAGCAGAGTAAGACTGATGGATATAACTTACTTTTTTTTTTTTTTGTCTAATCTGGAGAGGAACTACATACTTTAACTCAAAATGATATTTAAAATGGTTAGAAATGGATAAATGTGAGGAGCACTTCATTTTTAAGAGTCTTAAGCAATGTGTGTGTTCCTCATTTTCATTCCGGAATGTATTATTAGTTTTACTTTGCAATAAGAGGCATTAAAGAAACTGAGATTTTCACACAGGCATAAACTAAATGCTTAGAAATCAGGAATTAAACCCAGATCTAACGTCTAAAGTGCACTTCACTCTCAGAAGGGAGGAGAGAAGCATACTGATTAGCACTGCTGCTCTCTGGGCTACTTTCCAGACCAGACGTCAAACCCACAGAGGCCTTGTGTGTGCTTGAGTGTGTCTGGTGTCTGGCTGGAGGATGGTCTCCATCAGGCTCTGAAGGGTGTCCTGGGAGACAGATGCTCTTTGGACACACTATGAATGATACATAGCTAAGCTTATTGCGTCGGTGTTGGCAATGCTATGACAGATGTGTGTACTTGATGAACTATGAAAGAATGTCTTTTCAAGCAAATGGAGTGAATTATGAGAGGATGGGGAAAACTGATGTGAAATGTCCAAGCTGCTTCTGCCTTCTGTATTGATGACATTAAAGGTGGTATTTATTACCTATGGTACGTATGTGTAGGGGATTTTTTTCCTTTTCTAGGAAAAATAAGGGGAGGAGGACAACGATGAACTCAGTAGTACCATACAAGTATGGCCGATCAATTTGCTAGTTTATTCAACAGGCAAAATATAGAACTTTAATGTCTTAAGGATGACTTATGCCAGTTGGTTCAAATGCATTGTAGGTAACACAGGCATTTGAAAGCCATGACTTAAATTTGTATTAACCGAATCATCCATTGAATCGGGAAAGGCCGTTACCGTACCTGCTAGGAGGTCAGCTCGCTTCTCAAAGCTGGGCAGTTTGTCTACAAAAACGTCATCTTCCAACATCAGACAAAACGTCAGCCCGAAACACAAGACGAGACAGACGTCAAAACAAAAACAAAGGGTAAAAGTAATTCAAATCAAAATAACAAATATTGAAAGGAAAAAAATAGCCATTAAACACAAGACAAGGTCACGCTACACAGACACAGAATGGAGGTAACCAAAACAACTCCAATGGATGGCATGGAAAAGGCACCAGACATACTGCAATTCATCGTCACAACTCAAACTCTTGTGTTAGTTTCCAAGCTGCTTATAGTAATATAATGGCATGACACTAATCTACGGTATTGTGTTAAAACTCACAACCCTGAAACGCATTCCAAATCCAAATCCAACATGCAATTATTTATGTGTAACTACTGTGTGTTGGTTTTAAATTTGCCTCCAAAGCCAGTTTAAAATCATCAATCTGCATGTAATGAATCACATGCAGACTCAATTGTATTTTCTGTCCAACAAAAGTTATGGATTACTCTCATTATCATCCATCCATCCATTTTCTGTTCCCGCTTATCCTACACAGGGTCGCGGGGAGCCTGGAGCCTATCCCAGGGAACTCGGGGCACAAGGCGGGGAACACCCTGGACGGGGTGCCAACCCATCGCAGGGCACAATCACGCACACAATCACACACCCATTCACACTACACACAATTCTGAAATGCCAATCAGCCTACAGCGCATGTTCTTGGACTGGGGGAGGAAACCGGAGTACAATTAGGAAACCCCCGAAGCACGGGGAGAACATGCAAACTCTGCGCACACAGGGCGAAGGCGGGAATCAAACCCTTTCATTATCAAACAAATTAAATATGTTAAAATAAGGGCAGAAATGTCTTCTGCTTATTCTTTTACTGCAATGAACTGTTGACACTCAACTGTAGGGAACATCAACACACCACGCTTACATCAAGAATACCCATAAAAAGTGTTCAAAGTACCACTGTAAGACAAATGACTAGTCTAGAATCTAGCCAGCTAGGCAGCCACATTGGACATTGCAAACCAATTAGATTTGCAAACATATACACACCGAGCAGGAAGAATGGAGTCACACCTGACACAGACACGGAGAGCTCTTTACCGACAGTGGGCGTAGAGGCAGCGCTGAGGGAGTTGGTAGAAGAGATGGAGGAGGTGCTCTCTGCTCGCGCCAGCGGTGCCAGAGGTGGAGGGCTTGACGAGTGGATGGGAGGGCTGAAGGGCCGATTCTGTGTGGGGAGAAAAGGAAAGATGTCCAGAAAAGAAGACATTTATCAGTGCTGGTGCAATCAACATTGCGTCTTTTCTCGAGTGTTAAGCTTAATCTGCAGCTCTGTACAAAATTATACCAGTTCCCCTCACTAAAGTACTATTTGATTTGGATTAGTTTTAATCAGTAGCTTGGTAATGTAACTTGTAAGGGGATTGACAACAGACATTGCAGATTTGTACTGGGAAAAAAGCTTGTCTGTAGTTATTTAAATGATAGTACATCCTTAGTAAACCTAAACCAGCTTAAGTAGAGTGTAGCATTTGTGTGGTGGCCTTGGAAAATGTGAACATTTTGACAGCTAGTATCCCATTTTAAACTATTAGACTTTAATCTGTTTTCCTTATACAGTCAGTATCTTGCGGATATTCTCCATGTGAGGAAATCACACTTAGCTAGCATAGATTTAGACATCTTTGGGCAGACATCTTTGGACACCCCCCCCCCCCCCGCCCCCTGGCTTGGGAAGATTATATGAAATAAAAACTTTTCCAGATCAAGAGTAGAGTTATCAAAGTATATTATAGGCAAAGAAAACAGCTGCAGCAACATTTCCCAGACCACCACACACTTTTTTTTATAAGGCACTGCCTCCTTATGTGGAGAAACATCCATAAACTGCAGTACCTACGAGTTTTTAGCTTCCAGATAGTTATCAGATGTTACTATACTAGGTTTCTAAACTACGTGCAGCTAGGGCAAAATAAAACCACACAGAACAATACAGTCTCAGGAGAATAAAGTGACATTAAAACACACCGATGCACTGAATGGATTCTTGCATTTCATGTAAAGATGACCTGTGCCACCGTTAACTGTTTTGCTGTGTATCAGAAGCTTTGTGCTGTCACATACCGCATCCCCTACGCTGCCTTTCCCAGAAGCGAGTTTGGGACGGGAGGGCGGCCGTGGAGGTGGAGGGGGAGGAGGAGGGCTGCTGGCAGCCAATGGCGTGGCAGGGTGTACAGGGGACGATGAGCCTGCATATCAAGGACATTTCATTAAAACAACATTCAGCTAAGGGAGGAGGGATAACATGATTTTATAGCCATTTGCAAATAGCTTCAACTCATTTCTGAATTCAGCCGTATACATATACAACATCATCTTTAACACTCTTCAGTGTGAAACAGACTACACTGTGAAATTCGTGGGTGTATAGTAGTGGTATGGTAAGAAATTATTAGGAGCCTAGCATTTTAGTCACTTTGATTGTCTCTTTTCTTATGCCTGGCTGCATTTAGACTGATGCTTGGGCTGTTCCACTATCACAGCTCCAATGTGCTGGGGCAGTGCTATCACTCTCATCATGTTTAGCTATTCCTATCTTCTCATTCGAAATCATAACGTGTGTGCCATTAATAACTGTTATACCACAGCACTATTAAATTAAAATGTTACAGTTTCTATAGGAACAGCCATTCACAGGGACTTGTATGGCACAATCTAAAACTAATAATAAATGGATTAAAAACATAATTTTGTAATTTAACAAAGAAAAATGTATAATTACACGGTGAAGTTTTCTGTGTGGAGACTTTTATTTAACATTTTTGGAAAGAGCCTCCACTGTCAGTGCTGTACAACAGTCAGAGCTAAAGCTATTTCCTTGGGTTTTCTGACACAGGAAATTCTAAGCTTGAAGGAATTTGTGCTTTGAAGTTTCTTGGTAACAAGCTGCAGTTTTTCTGTCTTATTAACTTCAAGAGAAAGTTATTCAAGAGAAAAACTTAAAGGCAATGTCTGTTTATAGGTGTTATAACCTTAGCGATTAATTTGGAACTAGCAAAAATGAACTTGTTTTGCAAATGCTCCCCAACATTGAATGTACAGTGCCCTCCACTAATATTGGCACGCTTGGTAAATATGAGCAAAGGTGGCTGTGAAAAATTGTCTTTATTGTTTAAACTTTTGATATTTTGCTAAAAATAAATAAATAAATAAATAAATAAAAAATTCACAGAAATACTCTGCTCTCATGGATATCAAACAATTGAAAACATAACACAGGTTTATAAAAAAAATCTTTGTTAAATATAGGTGTGCAAACATTATTGGCACCCCTATGAATTCATATGAGAAAACTATATTTGAAATATATTCCCATTGATATTTGACTTTTTTTTAGTACACCTGGGTGACTAGGAACAGGAAATTGTTCCACTATGACTTCCTGTTTCACAGGGGTATAAATATGAGGTAACACACAGGCCAAATTCCCTTAATCATTCATAACAATGGGTAAGACCACGGAATATAGATGTGATGTGCCGCAAACGGCTGTTGAGCTTCACAAAATGGGAAGTGGCTATAAGAAAATAGCACAAGCATTGAAAATGCTCATTTCTACCATCAGGGCAATAATTAAGATGTTCCAGTCAACTGGAAATTTTATGAAAGCTGGATGCTTATTAACTTCCTCTTATTTCTGACAAGACAGAAGTACTTATACTAGGACCACATACAGCTAGAAGTAAGTTTTCTGATTACATAGTAACTCTGGATGGCCTTTCTGTACAACCGTAAAAGACCTTGGTGTAATTATTGACTCCAGTCTTTCATTTGACGCCCTTGTAGATAATATTACTAGGATAGCCTTCTTTCACCTCAGAAATATTGCTAAGATAAGAAATATAATGTCATTACACGACAGAAAAATTAGTTCATGCTTTCGTCACCTCTAGGTTGGATTATTGTAAAGCCTTACTTTCTGGATGTTCCAGTAGGAGCATAAACAAGCTCCAGTTAGTCCAGAATGCAGCTGCAAGAGTCCTTACTAGAACCAGAAGATATGACCACATCCCCCCTATCTTATCCACACTGCACTGGCTCCCAGTGAAATTTCGCATTGTTTATAAAATACTACTACTGACCTATAAAGCATTAAATGGTCTCGGACCACAGTACCTAAGCGAAATTTTGGTCTTTTATGATCCGCCACGCCTACTTCGATCAAAAGGTGCAGGCTATTTGTTGCTACCTCGAATAGTGAAGGCTACAGGAGGGGGTAAAGCCTTCTCTTACAAAGCCCCACAGTAATGTAACAGCCTTCCAATTAGTGTTCAGGACTCACATAGTCCAGGCTGAAAACATATTTGTTTAGTCAAGCTTTTTGTGAATAGTTTTTTTTCTTAGGTAAAGGAGCAGATCTAGAGGTCTCACAGGCGTAGAATGTTGTGGTGAACTGGGATGTTTGGATGCTGTCGCCCCCCCCACTTTCACAAATTCACCCAGGTTTGTTGATGGTGGAGTGGCTGGCCTCCTTATGTCCCAGGGCTCTCTCAAGTCTGTGTTACCTTCTGGCTCTCCCTTTTAGTTATGCTGTCATAGCTAGTCTTGCCGGAGTCCTTGCTTGCACTCACGCAAAGTAAATTGTCCTTAACCATTATGGCACAATAAGCATACCTAATAATCTCTTTCTCTCCCTCTCTCTTTCTGTCGAGGTACACATGATACTCCTGAGATGCCAGTGATCCCGACCCCTTCTGCTCTCCGGACCTGCCTGATCCATCCTGATGTCCTACTTCTGGTTGGAGTTCTCATTAATTGGAAGTCACATGCTGCTGCTGAGGATGGCCCCATATGGTTCAGCCTAAAGATCATTGAGATTACTGAGGATGGTGCCACTTAAAAACCTGTTATCTTGGCAAAGGGAGGTAGCACAAAGTATTGACTAAAAGGGTGCCAATACCAAGGGTCCTCTCAAGGTTTCTTCCTCATGTCGTCTCAGGGAGTTTTTCCTTGCCACCGTCACCATTGGCTTGCTCATTGGGGATAAATTTATCGATTTAAAATTTAGATGCAAAAATTATGTATGTCTGTAAAGCTGCTTTGTATATATAAATGTAAATTTATATAATTTAAATTATGTAAAAATATATATATATATATATATATATATATATATATATATATATATATATATATATATATATACATACACACACAGGTGCATCTCAATAAATTAGAATGTCGTGGAAAAGTTCATTTATTTCAGTAATTCAACTCAAATTTTGAAACTCGTGTATTAAATAAATTCAATGCACACAGACTGAAGTAGTTTAAGTCTTTGGTTCTTTTAATTGTGATGATTTTGGCTCACATTTAACAAAAATCCACCAATTCACTATCTCAACAAATTAGAATACTTCATAAGACCAATAAAAAAACATTTTTAGTGAATTGTTGGCCTTCTGTAAAGTATGTTCATTTACTGTACATGTACTCAATACTTGGTAGGGGCTCCTTTTGCTTTAATTACTGCCTCAATTTGACATGGCATGGAGGTGATCAGTTTGTGGCACTGCGAGGTGGTATGGAAGCCCAGGTTTCTTTGACAGTGGCCTTCAGCTCATCTGCATTTTGTGGTCTCTTGTTCTCATTTTCCTCTTGACAATGCCCCATAGATTCTCTATGGGGTTCAGATGTGGTGAGTTTGCTGGCCAGTCAAGCACACCAACACCATGGTCATTTAACCAACTTTTGGTGCTTTTGGCAGTGTGGGCAGGTGCCAAATCCTGCTGGAAAATGAAATCAGCATCTTCAAAAAGCTGGTCAGCAGAAGGAAGCATGAAGTGCTCCAAAATTTCTTGGTAAACGGGTGCAGTGACTTTGGTTTTCAAAAAACACAATGGACCAACACCAGCAGATGACATTGCACCCCAAATCATCACAGACTGTGGAAACTTTACACTGGACTTCAAGCAACTTGGACTATGAGCTCCTCCACCCTTCCTCCAGACTCTAGGACCTTGGTTTCCAAATGAAATACAAAACTTGCTCTCATCTGAAAAGAGAACTTTGGACCACTGGGCAACAGTCCAGTTCTTCTTCTCCTCAGCCCAGGTAAGACGCCTCTGACGTTGTCTGTGGTTCAGGAGTGGCTTAACAAGAGGAATACGACAACTGTAGCCAAATTTCTTGACACGTCTGTGTGTGGTGACTCTTGATGCCTTGACCCCAGCCTCAGTCCATTCCTTGTGAAGTTCACTCAAATTCTTGAATCTATTTTGCTTGACAATCCTCATAAGGCTGCGGTTCTCTCGGTTGGTTGTGCATCTTTTTCTTCCACACTTTTTCCTTCCACTCAACTTTCTGTTAACATGCTTGGATACAGCACTCTGTGAACAGCCAGCTCCTTTGGCAATGAATGTTTGTGGCTTACCCTCCTTGTGAAGGGTGTCAATGATTGTCTTCTGGACAACTGTCAGATCAGCAGTCTTCCCTATGATTGTGTAGCCTAGTGAACCAAACTGAGAGACCATTTTGAAGGCTCAGGAAACCCTTGCAGGTGTTTTGAGTTGATTAGCGGATTGGCATGTCACCATATTCTAATTTGTTGAGATAGTGAATTGGTGGGTTTTTGTTAAATGTGAGCCAAAATCATCACAATTAAAAGAACCAAAGACTTAAACTACTTCAGTCTGTGTGCATTGAATTTATTTAATATACGAGTTTCACAATTTGAGTTGAATTACTGAAATAAATGAACTTTTCCACGACATTCTAATTTATTGAGATCCACCTGTATGTATATATATATATATATATATATATATATATATATATATATATATATATATATATATATATATATATATATATTGTATAAACATGTGTTTTGTTTGCAATTGTTTGATATCCATGACAGCAGAGTATTTAAAAAAAAATTTTTTAACAAAAGCTCAAAAGGTTAAAGATATTTTTTCACAGCCTTCTTTGCTCATATTTGCCAAGGGTGCCAATATTAGTGGAGGACACTGTAACTACAAAATGATAAAAAGTATGATGTGTCATTCTTAAGTTAATAGGGAATTACATCACACTACATGATCATTGATTGTTTTCTAAAATCAGTTATTTAAAACCAGGCTTCTGACGGTCTTAAGGATCTCTTTTTACTTGTCATGGGCCAAAGCATTCAGAAAAATAAATTTTTAGTAGGAGTGTGACAATTTTAAAACAAAATAGTGACTGAGACAACATTAAATAGTTTGAACCTGACTACTAGATCTGGATCAGACTCACAGCACACTGTGGTTGAGAAAAAAACTTTAATGTTTTAATAACTTCGTATTAATGTTTAAATAATAAAAGCTCTTTTGGTGGTATAATATACCTACAACCCATATGTATTTCTGAGATTGAGTCATTCTTTATTCAATGTGCCAATGACTAATAACTTCATCTGAGAGTTTAAAACAAAGTGTACATATGAACTAAGTGCTAAATGTTCGTTTTCCATGATGCACAGCTATGACTCACCACTGCCACTTCCTCCACTCATGACTGCAGGTGTAGGCCCAGGAGATGACACCACTGCCCTGTATGTGGGGGGTGGAGGAGGCGGTGGTGGTGATCTAGGGCCCTGATCAATCTCTTTGGGTGAAGCACTGCTTTCACTTGGTTCCTCTTTTGGATTGCCCACCTCAGCCTTGTTCTTCTCTTCCTGATTAAGGGCCACGGGTGGGGGGATTGTATGTGGATCTATCTCCAGAGCACTAGGTGGAGTCTTGGCTGAGCCAGACCTCGCCTCTGTATCAGGAATAGGCTGAGTTGGTTCAACATTAGTTTGGAGAGGTTCATCTGGAGGAGGCGGGGCTACCTCATCTGGAGGAAGGGGTACTTTGGGGGGAGAAGGATCTTTGGGTGACAGAATGGGGGCTGGAGGAGAGGGTGTGGTGTTTCTTGGTAGTTCGGGTTTAGGAAGAGGAGGGGCAGGTTCTTCAGGAGGAGGTGGAGATTTTGGTAAAGGTGGAGCTGGCTCTTCTGGTAGTGGCGGTTTTTGAGGTGACTCATTGTTGAAGCAGACCCACTTGTCTGCAGCACTGTCTCCAGGATTGTTGGAGTCCGCTGGGCCAAAAATGTTGTCCATATCTGCTATGGAGGGTTTGTGTGTGTTCGCTGAACTGTCTGCTTTCACATCTGCATCAGTAATATGTGAAGACACCATAATTGAAGAAATCATTAAAGGTAGAAAACACTATGAGATATGAAACAGAGTGCTTTGAGACCCTGCTTCATGTGAAATGACGTAGTCCATATAGAAATAAAGATACTAATATCATCATAACAACATACAAGACATACAAATGGAATGGAGGAACATACAGTTGAGGAAGAAGCACCGGTCTTACCGGAGGAATCTGGGCTTGTAGTGTTGCTTGGAGGGGGGGAAGTCAGCACATTCTTGGGTGGAAGAGGAGGGAGTGCTGCAATGACATCAGGGTGGCTGAGCAAGCATTTTCAAATGCCCCCTAGTGGTCAGACATTATGCCCACGCTGTACTAGCTCAGAAAACCAGGACCATTCCATGCCCAAAGCACCATGCATATGGTCTTACTAACTGGATGCAAGGAGAAGGTGGGGAGGGCTGGGACATGGGATGAGTAACTCACAGAGAATGACAACACTTCACTCCCTGTGGCCTGACCAATTTGCTCTTAATGATACCATACAGAGTGAGAGTAGGTGTCCTAGACCCATCTCATGTGACCATCACAGTGAGAAATAATGTAGAATTGACATTTACTTTTATCAGAATTACTAAAAACAGAAATATATAGTCTTTATAAAACTTCCTTACAGTTGATATAAAAAGTCTACAAAGCCTTGTTAAAATGGTAGGTTTTTGTGATGTAAAAGAATGAAACCAAGATAAATCATGTCAGAACCTTTTTCACCTTTATTGTGAAATTGCAACATATAAATATCAAGTGACAAACACCCAGAAATGTTTAGGGGGGGGGGGAAGAAAGAAAGGAAAAAAAAACTTCCAATACCCAGCTTGCATAAGTGTGTATACCCTTTTACAATTGGGAATGTGGCAGTGTTCAGAATCAACCAATCACATTCAAACTCACGTTAAATAATAATTAGTATACACCTGCCATCAATTCAAGTGACTGATTACCCCCAAATAAAGTACAGTTGTTTCTATAGGATTTTCCTGACATATTCTTGGTAACACCCAACTGGAAAAGCCATGGGCCACAAAGAGCTTACAAAGCAGGAATCTCATTGTTGAAAAATATCAATCAGGAGAGGGTTACAAATAAACACCCAAGGCAATGGCTATACCATGAAACACTGTAAAGACAATCAACAAGTGGAGAAAATATGGCACAACAGTGACACTACTAAGAACAGAAGGTCTCTCTAAAATGGATGAGAAGATCAGGAGAAAACTGGTCACGGAGGCTAGGCTGCCAAGAGGCTTACAGCAACATTAAAAGAATTGAAGAAAAACAGCCTCAAAGTATTATGCTATCACCATCACCACCATGTTTCCCTATGGGGATGGTGTTTGGAAGCATTCGGGCCCTCACGGCCAGACTGTGCAACAGCTTCTTCCCCCAAGCCATCAGACTCCTCAATACTCAGAGACTGGACTGACACTCACACGCACGCATGCACGCTGAACTGAACACCATCCCATTCCCATTGCAATATATTGCACATTTTTGTATTGACTGTTACTTTTTTTGCTGCTACTGTATTTATAAAAATATCATATTTAATTTCTTGTCACTATTATACACTTTACCTGGCTGCTACAGCAATAACTGCTATGTCCATATTTGGTATAAGCTAGTCTGTTGAATACTAAGTCATAGCATGTTATGTTTAAATTCACAGCATTTTTTAACTATATTGTCACTCTTTTGCACCTATATTTGGCACTACTGTTACATCGGACATTTCCATACTAGATCTGTGCACTGGTCGGCGCTACACTGTCACTTACTGTGCCTATTGTTCCTGTTTTAGTAGTTACTGTACTGTCTTGTGTTGTTTGCACGTGCACCTTATGTAAAAATGTGTAGATCTTAGATAGTTCCATATTGTCTCATGTGGTTACTGTGTTGTTTTATGTAGCACCATGGTCCTGGAGGAACATTGTTTCATTTCACTGTGTACTGTACCAGATGTATATGGTTGAAATGACAATAAAGAGCCTCTTGGCTTGACTTGACTTAACTTCTACTGTGTTTTTTTGTGCCAATCATATCTTTTGGTATTATGGCCAAAAAGTTCAACTTTGGTCTCATTAGAACATAACACATTATTCCACATGGTTTTGGGAGATTGGATGTGTTTTTTATTTATTTTTTGGTTAAAAAAGGCTTCTGTCTTGCCACCCTATCCCATAGCCCAGAGTTATGAAGAATTTGAGAGATTGTTGTCACATGTAGTGCCATATTTGTGCCATGTTGTGCCATATTTTCTCCACTTGTTGATTGTCTTTACAGTGTTCCATGGTATATCCAATGCCTTGGGAATTTATTTGTAACCCTGTCCTGATGAGATTCCGTACCTGCTTTGTAAGCTCTTTGTGGCCCATGGCTTTTCCAGTTGGATGTTACCAAGAATATGTCAGGAAAATCCTATAGAAATAGCTTTACTTAATTTGGGGGTAATCAGTCACTTGAATTGATAGCAGGTGAATACTAATTAGTATTTAACATGAGTTCGAATGTGATTGGTTGATTCTGAACACTGCCACATTCCCAATTACACACTTATGCAAGCTGGGAAATGAAATTTTTTTGTTTTTCTTCCCCCCCCCCCCCCCCCCCCCAAAACATTTCTGGGTGTTTGTCACTTGATATTTATATGTTGCAATTTCACAATAAAGGTGAAAAAGGGTTCTGATATTATTTATCTCGGTTTCATTTTGTTTTTTTTTACATCACAAAAACCTGCCATTTTAACAGGGGGGTGTAGACTTTATATCCACTGCATATAGGTTTATCCAGACATTTAACACACACCTACCTATATCAAGGGTTTATTTGACCAGACCTATATGAAATAGAGTTTTACATAGTAGTCAACTGAGGCCACATCAAGTAAATTGTCATCAGAGGAGATTGCCATGGGCTAAACCGGATGACTTTAGGGATACGAGTTTGATTGGTTTTCCTCACTAAGGATTTGTGAAATTAGTGGGTTACTGGAGTTTGCAAAAGAGCAAAAGTTAATGAAAACCACATTCCCAGATGATTCTTCACTCATACAACCATTTGGAAAGTATGGAGGGAAAGCGTTTATGATCCCGACGAGAGACAATCCGTGCCACATTATCAGAAACTTACGTCCTGGAGGAAAAGGTCTTCCTAGAGAAGAGTCTGGGTTTGGCTCATGTAAAGGAGGACCCCAAACCTCAGGTTCCTCTATCATCACTAATATATGGAAGATTGCACAACACACAGTCAGTGGAGAGCAATGTTACCCATCATGGAGCTTAGAGATGAAGGAATATCCTACTCCTAGACCAGAGGTGTCAAAAATATACGGCCTGTGGGTCAGGACAGGACCAATAATTTTTTTTCATTCCAACCCACTGAATAAATCTAGAATCTGTGTTTTAAACTAAATTAATCTTACTGACTGTAATTGAAAGATTACAAAAAGAGCTTTGTTGTTCCACTAGGAGGGAAATAAGCTATAAACGGGGGGCCATAAGCGCAGCCACTTACATGTAATTCTACAATAGCAAGCTAAATATCTGATGCTGACACACTTATGTAATCACAACTTTTATCATTTTATTTGTAAATAATTATGCTAAATATTTAGATTTTTCCTCCACTTCAGAATTATGGGATGTTTTGTGTGGATTCATGACACTTATTCATGACACTTATGCAAGGCTCACATAGTAATACCTGCATAGTAATACCTGTACACCTGCTCATTGATGCAGTTATCCAATCAGTCAATCATGTCAGCAGCACAATGCATAAAATCATGCAGATGCAGGTCAAGAGCTTCAGTTAATGTTCACATCAAACATCAGAATGGGGAAAAAGTGTGATCTCTGTGACTTTAACCGTGGCATGGTATTTGGTGCCAGGTGGGCTGGTTTGAATATATCAGAAACTGCTGATCTCCTGGGATTCTCACATACAACAGTCTCTAGAGTTTACACAGCACGCTGTGAAACACAAAAGTGAGAAGAGGGTCCGCAGGCTGAAACACTGTGCTGATCAGAGAGATCAAAGGAGAATGACCAGACTGGTCTGAGCTGATAGGAAGTCTATAATCACTCAAATAAACACTCTTTACAACCATGGTGAGCAGAAAAGCATCTCAGAATAAACAACACTAACATAAAACCTTGACGTGGATGGGCTTCAACAGCAGAAGACCACATCAGGTTCCAATCCTGTCAGCCAAGAACAAGAATCTGAGGCTATCATGGGCACAGGCTCACCTGAACTGGACAGTTGAAGACTGAAAAAAAGACCAGGTGATTTAAAAAATTAAAAAAAAATCTTCAGCTGTCCAATTTGGGTGAGTCTGTGCCCATGATGGCCTCAGCTTCCTGATCTTGGCTGACAGGGGTAGAACCCAATGTGGTCTTCTGCTGTTTTAGTCTATCCACCTCATGGTTTGACGTTTTGTGCATGCTGAGATGCTTTTCTGCTCACCACAGTTTTAAAGAGTGATTATATGAGTTATTATATCCTTCCTGGCAGCTCAAACCAATCTGGCCATTTTCCTCCGACCTCTCTCATCAACAAGGCTTTTCCACCCACAGAACTTTCGCTCACTCAATGTTTTTTGTTTTCACACCATTCTCTGTAAACTCTAGAGACTGTTGTGTAAAATTCCCAGGAGATTATTAGTTTCTGAAATACTCACACCAGCCCATCTGGCACCAATAACCATGCCACAGTTAAAGTCGCAGAGATCACACATTTTCCCCATTCTTATGTTTAACATGAACATTACCTGAAGCTCTTGACCTGATGATTTTATGCATTGCGCTGCTGCCACATGGTTGGTTGATTGGATAACTGCATAAATGAGCAGGTGTACAGGTGTTCCTATTAAAGTGGATGTTGGGTGTATATATACTGTATAAATATATCCGTTTGTGCATTGAGAATCAGTTAAATGCCGATTAATTAATTAAATGCTGAACATGTTTAAGAGAACTGGTTGATGTGTTACTGGTCTACTAAACGGATGTTTTGGTCTGACCCACTTGACAATGCACCAAGTGTTTTACGTAGCCCTTAAAATCACCTAAAATGAGTTTGACACCTCTGTCCTAGACCTAAACCACTCAAATACTTTCCCATAATTTTCTCAGAATGGAAATGCCTAAAAAGTAGCTATTTTTCTATAGACAAAATAGATGTTTAATGATTTATGTTGGGTGATAAAATGTGTTTACTGATCTGAACATGAGACTATGTAGAATTGTATCAAACAGATCTGGAACATTTTAGAATACAGCATACACTCATGTTATACTCTTTACAAATCCAAACATCACAAATGTACATGAATGGAAGAATGTGAAGGGAAAGAGGACAGTAATTGAATGGTTGTGTATCTGCTTTGCATTACAGCAACACTAAGCTGAAACATTCAGTGATCATTAATCAGTAATAATCAGTCTTCTTAACAGTCATTAATGGCTGCTCTTTGTACCTTCAGTCCTCTGCTCTTCAAATGCTGTCTCCAGTGGAGGGCCAAATAAGGCTATTGCATCTTCCGACACTGGAGATTTGTCACTGCTGAAACAGAGAGAGGGCAAAAAGCAAAGCAGATGTGTGTGTGATGGAAAGAAACTTTGGAGATTTGATCCAATTAGCTACTATTTCCACATCTAAACGTTTTCATTTTTTTTCAACTTAGAGTAGTATAAATCATGTAATGCAATGGTGCACCAAACAATGAATGTATGATTGTGAGTGTGTGTGTGTGTGTGTGTGTGTGTGTGCATGGTGTGTACCTGGGAGGTACAGGTACAGGTACAGGTATGGGTGCAGGTACAGGTGTAGGTGAGGGGACTGAGGCTGGAGTAACAGTGGGAACTGAACGTCTTGGTCGTGCAATTTCGATTTCTTCACCTAAGAACAGAACAAAATAATAAATAAATAAAAACATCCACATAGACTCTAACACATTGTTTACTGTGTCTATTTTAAATGACAGAAGAATATTGTGCTCAATTTAGAGACTAATTTGCAATTGTTACACCATTCATATTTTCCAAAATGTACTCACTAGGCACATCTCTTTTTGCCAGACCCTGGAACAAAACAGAAAACAGCAAAAATGCAAATCACTGAATGACACAAAAAAAAACCAGTACATTTATTGATCACCAATGTATCAAACAAAAGCTTGTTTTCTGAAATATTGAAAAAGGTGTAGAAGGACAGAGGACTGTGTAACAACACTTCCTTAATGTGCTTAACAAACAACTGAATGGCAAGAGTAAGACTATCATTTTATATTATTTTTATTATTATAATTATCATCATTAGTAGTAATAATGGTTATGTTATTTATTATCTCTTGTCATTCATACATTTATAATTAATAATACAAAATAACAAACCCTACTACTACTACCACGGTACAACTACTGTAATAATAATAAAAATAATACAAAAATATGACAAAAATAGCTAGTATCAGGGGTTAACATTAATTGTATGGAATTCCCTCACCTTTGGTTTAGATGAACGATTAAAGCTCAGCTTTGGTGGCAATGTACATTATAGCATGGAATAATGGTGATAATAATAATGATGATGATGTAATATGAATGCAAAATCTAATAAACAAGCGAAAAAAACAAAGTCTGCCACTGAATTGTAATCAGTTAAGCTTTTAGGACAAAAAAACCCACATTGTTTAATCATATTTTCATGGTATTAATGCTGCGATCTCTACTATTATCACTGATACTACTACTACTACTACTCATCATCATCATCATCATCATCATCATCATCAATCTTCTTTGTAGCATACATGACTGCTCATGCTTTCATAAAATGCATTGCAGTGTAAGCAGTTTTGTGCTCATATGGGAGTTTTAGTCAATATGGTGCAGGTAAAGTGCTCAGCACACAGCACATCAATACAAATGTCCTTGAAGTGTAGCACAGCTGTTACACATATATTTTGCTAAATTATTAATTATTAAAACACTCACAGTCCTCACAGCCTTCACAACCACAGGCCTGTTCCAGCTAAAAGGGCTACAGAGAGCATTAGGGGGAAAAAAAGCCATAATACAGCACTTACCGGGCTACGTCTCTGTGACCAGCAAAAAGGAAGAGAGAAGAGACACCTGGTCAGAGAGTGACAAATCAGTAATACACACTCTTAAAATAAACTCTGTGTAGAGAATAGAAAGTGAAGCATTCAAACCCAAAACTAACCCCCCAAACCACATTCAAGAAGTGACACCGTGTTTCTAGCTGTTCAGAAAGTTCAGAAAAAGGCATGTTCATGTTTTCAGACCAAGGTGGGTAAATATCTGAACGGAAACACTGCACAAACATAAAAATGACGCTTTCAGTTACATTTCCAAATTTGGAGTGCAAATAAATTAATAATTAAGCCAAAAAAATGCTAACATGGCAAAAAGTATTTTTCTAGCCAGCAGGACACTTACCATGACCATGCTAACTGCTGGTTTCATAGCCTGATACCTTCTGTTCACTGTTCACATTTTTGTCTGAACAAACCCCTTACAGATAACCCAGAATATTTATTACTACAGCTGCTATTTTCCACTGTGCACCATGGGAGGTCTTACAAAGAAAGCAGCTTTTACAAACTACCTCCAGTAAAGTGAAGTGAGAAGTACAAAAAAATGTAAAAAAAAAAAAAAAAAAAAAAAATTATATCTATATATACACACACATCTCTCTCTTAAAATACACATTTAAAACACAGGTGGGAGGTTTCTGCTCTACAACATGAGCAATACTCTCTGGAAAATAACATTGTGACGGCTTGTTATTTTAACATGGTGTCTAGAAATTATGTGTATGTAAGAACAGATACCCAGAACACAGAGATTAATCTCCAAATGATTCTCTACTCACTCTCAAATCCGCTCTAAAAAGCAGCTGCTCTTATTCTTTTCACACCTTGACATATTTCTGGCAAGACTCAAGGTTAAAACAACCAAACTGTGTTTGCAAAGCCCTGTCCATTTCTCCCATTCCAGATCCATCTCTGTCCATGCTACAGAAAATACCTTTTTTTTGTTTGGCCTAAACACCATTTAAGGAAAATTTACTCAGCAAGTTGGAAGTGACTCTTGAAATCTGTGTTTCGGTACAATGCAAGTTCATCATTGGCTACCAATGCTAGGTCCATTTCTTGGGGAAATCCTGCTATTAGCCCACTAACGGTTAGCAAGATACTGTAGGTGGTTAGCAATATGACCAATATGGTTCAAATAGACAACACTGTACAAACCACAAAGGAAATTGTTTCAGCGATGTTGTGTTCACAGGCGAACTTACCTTAACCTGCAAGTGGCCACTTATGTGGCTCAGTTTATACTCTTTTCCAAGTCAATTCGAAGTCAATTCTTATTAGATCGAGGACGTCTACACAAAACAGCCAGGTACAGACCACAGATGGGTGAAGACCCACCAACACTGTGCATTCATATATAGTTTTGATTTTAGAATATGAAATTACAATAATATTGCTTTTCAAACTTTCAGCTGCTTGCTAGAAGGTTGAACTGGTGGCTGTACTCTTTCCTGGTGTGATATATACCTGCATACACATGTAGTGTACAATACAATAAGACAGAGTTCTAGACATAAAAGATCGGTAAAAGTGAACTTTTTGACGTCTGGCCTACAGAACACCTACACAGACCTTTTCTGACCATCTGACACAAACCTACAGAAACATTTATATAGGCTTAGTATATTGGGCTTCAGGTATTATAAAGGTTTTTGTTGTGTAGATTTTGACTTACTTCAGAATGTCATGACAACTGACAACTGTACCTCTGTGAATTCTGACATGATGGAACATAATGGTGATGTCAAACATCAAACTCAAACCCACTCCATTGACAAGAGAAATGATACATAGATTTGTCATTATGTTGTCATGGTATTGTCAGAGGTTTTCAAAAAATACTATCCATTTTATTTTGGGGCCAGACTAGAATAGAATAGGTGTCATGACTTTGTCATAAGTCGGTGATTTCATCATCGTGAGTATACTGTATATACAAATCTTGGCAAGCAATGTCACTGCAACACTACAAAATTAGCTGCCATGAGTTTCAAATGTGAGTCAGTCCAGAAAATTTCATAACACACCCTTATGTCAGCAGAATCGGTTACCTGACTCAGGTGTTATGTCAACTAGACAATACAAGTCAGACAATTATCTTAGCTGATACCTGTTGGTTTAAGCCTTTACTATAAATATTTACTTGGGATTATGCCAGTTGCTATGAAAGGCTTATGTAGGTCTCATGTATCTCTATGATCATGGCTTATGTAGGTGTCATGTAGCTCTATGAACATAGCTTATGTAGGTGCCATGTAGCTCTATAAAAATGGTTTATGTTGGTGTCATATTGCACTACAAAGATGGTTTATGTAAGCGTCATGTAGCTCTACTTTTTTTTTCCTTTCGGCTTCTCCCTGTTAGGGGTCGCCACAGCAGATTACTGATCTGCATATTTGATTTGGCCGGATGTCCTTCCTGATGCAACCCTCCCATTTTATCCGGGCTTCGGCCCGGCACTGAGTACAACCCCCATAGGCTGGCTGGGGTTTCCTGCCCGGGAATCAAACCTGGACCGCGGCGGTGAGAGCGTGGGATCCTTAGCCGCTGGACCACCAGAGTATCTGTCATGTAGCTCTATGTACATGGCTTATGTAGTTATGATGTAGCACTATGAACATATCTTATGTCAGTGTCATGTAGCTCTATGAACATGGCTTATGTTGATGTCATGTAACGATATGAGCATGGCTTGTCCATAGTATGTGTCATGTTGCTCTATGAACATGGCTTATGTAGTTATCATGTAGTAAAAAGACATGCTGACTACAAAATATAACAAATATTCTTACATTTTGCTAGACCTATAAAAAACTGGCTCTACAACAACTCAAGGAAACTCAGCCACAACTATGGCTGTCTTTGTATTAATTCCAAGCACCACGTGGACCCTGAACCATGCTAAGCACTGCCCATGAACCTTCTGCCACAAGAAAGAGAGCCCAGCACTCCTGAAGAGACAGACGGGGAAAGAGCTTACCGGACTGCTCCTCTGAGGAGGCCAGCATTAGAGAGAAGGAAAAGGAAAGAAAGAAACAGAGGTACTACATTAGTGCAGGTGTGGTCTCATAGAGCTGGAACTGCAGATGAATGAAATATACTTTTAACATAGCTCTTTAATGCATTAAAAAAAATGAATGCATCAATATCATGGTCTATTTTCTAATAAGCATGGGCTCTTAATCATAGATGGATTAAAAAATTTACCTAAATGCACATTAAAACGTGACAAAACAAAGATGGTTATAAATGTATCGTAGGTCCACCATTCAGGTAAAAAAGGGATCCAGCATGAGGAAGTTGAACTACAGTTCTGATTTTAGGCAACTCCCAAAATGAACAAACACGGATCTGTTTATTTTTGGGAGCGTTAAGACTTTAATGGATGACTAACCATATACAAGAGTCCTAACCATAGTGCAGGTCTTATCAATAAAGCCCAAACAGCACCTGCAACCCAGCACATGGTTCCTCTATGTGCTATATTAGGAAAGCCTGGGCCTTTGTGTAATGTTTCAGCTCGACTCAGCTCGCTCCCAAGAGAATACAACAGCCTACACAAATTATTACTATGTCCTCAAGTACAGCACCAAATACAATGAGAGCTGCATTTCTCTTGTTTAGCTTATCAGGACTGTTAACCTTTGATCAGATTTCATGCTCAATCCATCACTATGGTTACAAGTAGGGGTGGGAAATGAACTTAAAATTGTATATCATGACTTGCAGTAAAATTAATACAAAAAGCTTCAATTATATTTAAATTGAACACCAGTGACCTGATGCTACTTTAAAAAAAAAAATAAATAAAATAAAAACTTTTTAAAGTAATATTTAGTGCAAATGCATATTAAGTTGCAGAAAAAGGTGAATGTCCTTGCATGGCCTAGTCAGAGCCCAGACTTAAACCCCATTGAAAATCTGTGGAATGACTTGAAGACTGCAGTCCACAAACGCTCACCATCAAATTTAACTGAACTTGAGCAGTTCTGCAAAGAAGAGTGGGCAAATATCGCAAAGTCTAGATGTGCAAAGTTAGTAGAGACATATCCCAACAGACTAAAGGCTGTAATTTAAAAAATAAGGCAAATTAAAGCAAGGGGGTGATCCTTTTTCCAACTCAGTGATTTTATTTATTTATATTTTTTTCTGACATGTTGGTGTTATATCTTTCACTTGGATGTTATAAGCTGCACTGAGTAAATACAGCTGGATAAAACCAAAACTGTGTCCGTTTTCATTTCAGGCTGAAAAGCAACAAAACGTGATTATTTTAAAGGGGGTGATTCTTTTCTATATCCACTGTATAAGCCACCACTAATTACAAATGAAACCATGAGTTCAGCACACAGACAGTGTAATATATTATATGGGCTAAAAAATACAAAGACAGAGACAGATAAAGAATAAAGATAAACCATTCTGGGAATGCAGTTATGTATATACACCCAATATAGAATGACTGCTGAATGAGTGAGACTTCTGAATAGCTTGTCAGACTTTATTCTAAAAAAAAGAAAGAAAGAAAAAAAAAAAAAATCATGGTCGTATTTCCAACTTGCATATCTTATTTATTACTTCTTAAATATTAAAAAGTGTGTTTGCTTTTAGGTAATCTAATTGATAAGTTATCTAATCTTGATAACTGTTCCTAAAATACAGAGTTTTACAATGCATGTTGGCTTAAGCCAAATGCTGTGGAAAAGGAGAAGAGGTATCCCCTTTCTCTCAATTAATATCATTTCCAGTGTGTTTCTGCTCATGTATGAAGAAACGATTAGGTATCATGGAATGTGGCTTGTTGTTTTGGATGATGTAGAGAACATACAATCCTGTCAGAGTACCCACAACATATGACCATGCGTATCCATGCAGCGTATGACCGTAAGTAAACACGGTTAGTGAAATTTCCATACAGACCTGCCTTGCCTTGCTGTGATTCTTGCCTCAGTGCATGTGTGTGAATAATTCAGTGATGTGGCTTTCATATGACACACGCTGCACTCGTGCTTCTGTTCTTACGCTGTTATGTCATGCAGCGTCACTGTGCCTAGTTTCCGAGCTGAATTATTGAGGGAGTACACTCAGTCCTCCAGCACACCTGAGACTTAGTGCGCACTAGACCCGTCGCATTAGGTCAGTGAGAACACACGTCTCACCTCGAGTGCACCATCAGAGTCAATCGTGCTGTAAAAAGACTCATTTGACCGTTTATGTTTTCAAAAGATTAATAAATGTTTGCTTTAGTACAGTCTAAAACTACTATGTAGCTTGACATTTATATAATATAAAAGGAAGCATGCCGTTTGTTCTAATCAGAAAGCAGCTTCCTAGGTAGGCAGCATTTTGGGCAGTGTTTGTGCATTCCTAAGATAAGCACTGTCCTAATCAGAAGGAAGTGCCGTAGTTTGGCCAAATCAACCTCAAAAGGAATGAAAAGGAGGGGAGGGAGTGAAAATGCAGCAAACAGTAAAAAAAAAAAAAAAAACATAACATAAGCCATTTTTGGTGTAGTCCTTGTCTAATATCTCTTGTAGAAACCATGACATGGGCCCACACGGCCGACATTTTTCACTATTGCTTTGCTGCTCAAACCGTTTGATCACTGACCAGCGTCTAATTCATTGTAGACTTATTTAATCTTCTTTTTGAGTCAAAATTTTAAGCATTTTTTCTCTTTTTCCCCCAAAAACAAAAGGGCCATTTTGACCATTAGTGATGGCTGAAATTTTGGTGCATCCCTAATAAATATAGTTTACTGATGTTAACTACACTATATGGCCAAAAATAAGTGGACACCTGACCATCACTTCCCCAAACTGTTGCCTCACGTTGGAAGCACACAGATGGTCTAGAATGTCTTAGTACGCTGTTGCATTATAATCTGCTTTCACTGGAACTAAGAGGCCCAAACATGTTTCAGCATCACAATGCCCCTGTGCACAAAGCGAGGTCCATAAAAACATGGTTTGCCAAGGTTGGAGTGGAAGAACTCGAGTGGCCTGCGCAGAACCCTGACCTCAACCAAAGCGAAGACCTTTGGGATGAACTGGAACACAGACTGCATCCCGGGCCTTCTGACCTGACATCAGTGCCTGACCTCACTAATGCTCTTGTGGCTGAATGAGCACAAGTCCCCAAAGTCATGTCTACAAAACTAATGGAAAGCCTTCCCAGAAGAGTGGAGGTTATCATCACAGCAAAGGTGGTTCAAATGGGAATGGGAGGTTCAAAAAGCATATATGGGTGTGATGGTCAGGTGTCCACAAACCATATAGTGTATATACTTGTCTATCCATCCATCCATGTATGAAATAGATTCATATGTTTACATCTTCCAATTTTTTTTTTTTTTTTTTTTGGGGGGGGGGGGGGGGGGGTGAAAAGATTGCTCTGTTTTGAGAAATTTTAAGTAATGACTCAAAGTGTAAGCTGGTGTTAAAATGTGAAGCTCTTACACAAGTGTGTGAAGGTTGGAAGATCAATTTTTTTTGACATATACGTGCCATCAGTGTTTGTAGATTTGAAGTGACTCTGTGGTCAAAAATAAAACAACTAACGACACACATCACAGGTTATGTAGCTAACTAATAATAACAGACAATTAGCTGTTATTTAGGAAAATGTAGTCCAGTGTATTTGAATATATAAAAGGTTATGACATATGATGACTCTCTTGATGCCTTGCTGGCTATGCTGTCTTATAAGTCAGTGTATTAAAAGGAAGCATTTCAATAGGTACAAAGGCACCTATACAGGTCCACATTGCTAAGTGTCATGGATATGCTGGAACGAATTTGGGACTACAGTTCCCAGCAGCCACTGCACCCCACTGCATCACTTTCACATGACCACCGGCACCTGTTTCACATTGTTGTTAATGAGCACTTGTGTATATATAGTCACATTTTGCACTGCACTGGTTGTCTTGCGTTTGTCTTATGTTGTTGTCATATGGATATGTTCTGTAGTCATTGTATTTCTGCCTTGAATTCATAGTTCTTGTTCTGTGTCTAGTCTATTACGTTTTCTTAGTCTATTTATTTTGTTATTAAAAATCTTAAATCTGCACTTGAATCCGTCTCCGCCTCCGTTACATGACACTAAGATACCGACATTCGCTAAAGAGGCACTAACCCCAACGGTCTGGTAGGATAGTTTGAATGAAGGACCATTGTGGGACATAGATTGAATATTCTATGACCACACAAGGATATTTCTCATCAGAAACGAATAAAGTCAAAACAATTACAGACTTATATTTATAAACAAACTGCTTGCTCATTTAATGTCTTAGCACCTAGTTCAGTGAATGAGCATGTAACTTGAGTAAGCAGTAACAACTTGCTAATCATCGTCATCTGTTAAACAGCTACAAAACAAGCTCACTGACGGCACCTGACCTTCCAAAAATATGGCTCCTGCAGTAAAACGCTGCATGTTTGACTCAATATCAGCAGTCGCCAAAACAGACATGCGGGCTTGTGGTTTTGCCAACATGTGGCTCGGTAAATGAGGATATATAGGAGGTGAAGAGTCCAAAAGCTGCAGTCACACCCTGAGAGTCGCTCATTAATCAGGGAGCAGCACAGAGAGCTGTGTACCATCACTGCCTTTATGTATGGCGCATCTATAATTAAGCCCAACAGTGCATGAAATCAGTTCATGCATTCCTGAGTGTTTTTACTGTCAGTACAATAAAAAAAAAGTGATGTGGTATGAATGAGCATCAGTGTCAAAATGAATATTTCTCATACGCTACACTAACTAAAAAGCATGAGCAGAATATATTAAAAATCTTATTCTAATTATAAAAATATTAAAAACAAAGCACCAGTGTGGGAGACAGGAGGAAATACCATACATGGACAACAAATTATAGAGAACGTAGGAAGGACTCACCAGAGGAGAAGGAGACAGAGCTATGTTGCCTATGGAGGCTTTTAATTCATCTACCGAAGGAGCCACAAACTCAGCATTGTCAGCAAGCAGGGGTTTGATCTTGATCTTAAATTTTTTGCGGTGGTCCTCCTCTTCTTCTGACTCACTGGATGAGAAGAAGTGGGACTTGTCTTTAGGGGTTGGTAGTTATCTGTTAAGGAAAGCACTTGCGTTCGAGGATGGAAGTCATCACTGGGCAAACAGAACAGAAAAATCAGTGACACTTTATTATACATTTGTCACAAGTGCTATGATGTGTACCAGACAACTAAGATAGAAGATATTCTAATCAAATGGTATGGCATAAGTGCAGGTCAGGATATCTCCATCTTCATCTGGCCTGATGCTATAACCTTCTTCATCCACCATGGGAGAGTTCTACAACATAGAGCGATAAGAGTCAGCTCAAGTGATTTCACCAGGGCCAGATAGAGATATATAGATATAGTTTTTAATAACAAAATAGATGTGCCTCTGTTTTACAATTTATGTACAAGTAATAGAATTCCAAGATGTTAAAAATTAAATGTGAGCCTGCAGCAAGACCAGGGACTAGAAATGTTACGGGGGGGAAATGAACAGATTGTTTGATTGAACAAAAATGCAAAGAAAGAAAATCATTAAATTGTTCCAGAGTGAAAATGTTATCTGTAACTGGTTAATAACATTATTTTTCTGTTCTGGTGTGATTTCAAGAAAACAGGCCTAACTTCCTGTCCTAAATTCATTACTTCTTACATGCCTGGGTGCATGAAGATGGTCACGGTAGCTGGGTTTTTGAAGATGGATGCTTTGAAGAAGTTTTCATTTTAAAAATGTTAAAAAAATAAGTACCTGTTTCTGCTTTAATGCAGTGTTTGGTTTTATTTATACCCCAGGTTTCATATAAGCAGAGAAGGCTATCATGTAAAGAACATTATTAACTATTCTTTTATTTCATGCTAATCGGGTTCCAACTAAAGAGGGGGTGTGGAGTGCTGGAGCAGGAATGTAAAAATATTGTTTCTGAATCAAAAAGAAAAATAAATTGTTTCTAATCCCTGAGCAAGACATCAGTCTGAAACATGAGGCAAGACATATTTTGAAAAGAAAGAGTGATATACAAGCTTCTGAACATATTATTTAGATTTTTAAAAGTGTTCATATTTCACCGTACTTCACCAAACTAATTAATCCACTAAAGGTTCTGTGGGTATACATTGAATTTCTGTCTTCTTCATTTTGTCCTAAGGGTTTGCAAACCTTTGCACTGAACTGTATGCTAATCATTTTATTTTTATTTGTCTACCAATATATCAATCTCCCTTCAAATTAGAGTTGAATAATAAACATGAAGAGAGAATAATCATATATATATATTTTTACGACTTTTCTCCAAATGTAATAAAAACAAATTACTTACATATCGGTCCCAGTCAATCTCGCCGTAGAATCCATTGGGAGCTCCATTGCTCTTCTTCTGTGGCTATGAGTGAATCAGAGCAGAAATCAGTTACAGAACATAATTTTATCCACATCCAGTAAACTTTATATACACAGTGAGCTACATCAGTGTTTTTCAATCCTGGTCCTGAGGTAGCACCACCCTACATATTTTAGTGTTTTTGCTGTCTCAGACTGATGTACTGAGTAAAAATTTGACCTGAGACATGTCTATGAATATTTGATTACAAAGGAATTAAATTCCACATGGAAAAAGAGAGAGAGAGAGAAAGAGAGAGAGAGAGAATTACCTAGTATTTGAATTACCTAAAGAAGACAGAATTTTGGAAAGGACAGGAAGGCAAAAGAGAAAGAGACAGACTTAAAGATTTAACCTGACCAAAGGATCATGACCAGTGAAATGGCCCTTTCCTGAATTTCTAAAGAAGAAGGGAGAGCTCTGGCCAGCATTAAACTGCATAAGGAATGGAGTGATAGTGACCTGCATGGCACAAAGTACTAGTAATTAGTGATTAGTACATTACAAAAACCTATATTTTATTAAAATTTATCCCATGTACCACAGATTCACCTGATTCAACTAATCAGCAAGCCTGAACTACAGTGCATTGCATGAGTAACTGTTTAATACATATTGTGTAAATCAAATGGTTCAAGAGGGGGGAATACTTATGCATGGCATTGCAGGTTGAACTGGGTGCATTCGAGTAGGAAAAATACCAAAATGTGCAGGGTGGTGGTTCTTTGTGGGTTCTTTTTCGACTGCATGACTACACTCAGGACATGTTTTAGTGCTGATTGCTGGTCCTGTTGTGGAGGCTCATAGAACAGGAAATAAAAAAAAAAAGTCAGCTTATTGAAGATTATTCAGCTTTCACAGCCTTAGCATTTACCCGATAATTTCATATTTATCAAGCTACTTAGTACTTTTGAAAAATGTATGTGCTTAAAGTCAAATATTGCTTGCATAAAGGAAAATTAATACCATTAATGCAAGATGAATGTAGACCAACAAAATGAGATCTGAAAAGCTCTTTATAAACAAAGAAATTTCACTATTGAGGAAAAAATTATATATGATATTCAAACAAAAGCTGGCGAAGAAGTACTTACTCCCCCTTCTCTATCTGGTGAACCTCTGTGGGAGAAAGAGAGAGAAAAAAAAGAGAGACATGTGTCGTGCTCTCCAAACTCAGTCTTACACTCAAATACCTGTTCCCTGGATTTTAACACAAACACACTTACAGTACACATCCAAAGAGACATAAAATGTAGCTTGTGGCTGGAGCTGCTGGTCCATAATGGACTGAAAATGCTTCACTTTGTCGAGTTAATGCACCCTAAAACACTCAAGCGTGCTTTCTATCATCAGCCGTGCAGAGAGAGTCCGCTTAAGCAGCTTACAGTCACGACACATTCGGTGATCTAGCAGAGAATCGGTCTGCTTAGGTATTGACTAAAGAGCTGTATGGACAACAGCATTGCAGTTTTCAAAGACAAATTTGAACCATGTGAGGAATTTCATTCCCACTTTCAGCTCTATTATATTTCAGAAATTCGGCAATACACCAGCTTATGAAGAGCGTTTCATATCCTGGATCAAAAATTCAACTTACGTGGAATCAGTGTCCTTCTCTTTTTTCCGTATCCCAAATGCCTTCCTGGTACGTTTTTTCAATCCTGCAGATAAAGTAAAAGATTAACTCAAACACCGGACCTCCTGAATACCAGTGTGCACAAAACACAAATACACCAAAGATTCAAAGGGATTTAACCAGACACTACTCACTGTGACACAGCCTGCGCTTTGTGTGTATGTGTTTGTAAAATGAATGGCAGTTCAAAAAGATGAGTAGAGACTGGCCCGTGACCTTTGAGATCAGAACAGAGGCCTTCATGCATTATTAAATCACACTGTGCCGATATTTATAGTCTTACTGAGTGGTTTGTTTTACACTTATACCACAGGGCTGTTGAGTTCTTGATTCTGATTGGTCAGAAGGTGTTGATTGATCTTCCATAAGAGCAGCTCTTACATTAGTGCTGACTGTAAATAAGATCACAGGTTTATATGAATCTGCTCTTTGTAATACATTATTGTTTGTGTAATAATGGCTAATTCACAGGCACTTTTAAGGTGCTGCACATAACCTACAAATAATAATAAACAGGCTTTTTTTTTTTTTTTTCTTTTTCTTTTAAGGAGTCAAGGAGTCTCAAGTGTCAGCACTTTGTAACAGTCAGTAGTAAACCTGTTCCTTTAAGGTTTCTGCAACAGGAAAGTTTTCAGAAAGAAGGACATCGTTTTGCAGTTAATCTACAATAAGCCGTTTTTTTTTTCTTTCTTTCTTTTAAATTAACTTCAAGAAAAGGTGAGGGAACGACTGATATAATGTAAGTGATAACAGGAACTAACTTGTTTCATGCTTCCACAACATTAAATGTAACTATAAATGGATGAAAAGTGCGTGTCATTTAATAACCAAAAATTTGTCAGCAGTAGCAAAATTGCTATAGTATGAGAGGAATAAAATACAGCCGTAATAGGAAAAGAATCAATCACACAAACCTGTCATTGTGTATTTCCTGATAAAAACACTCCTTGTTATTCCTTAAAGAATTAAGGGACTGCTAGTATGTGTCAGTTGTGCCTTTCAAATAGTACTTTTAGCAGGCAAAACCCAAGAGGTACCTTATCTAGTCATAAATGCTTTCAAGGAAACACAAGGCTGTTCTGCAGAAATTGGTCATGTCACTTGTCGGGAACATTAACTAGAAAAAGGCTCATTTGGGATTAGCTGTAACGACCAGACAGAGAGTATATCAAAGTTGGGCTAAGCTCTAAGCACTCTACCGGGCCTGGAAGAGTGTCTGGCACACATCAATCCAGCCAGGAATTGGGAAGTGAGGGGGAGCTGCTGCACAACGACTGGCTTCATTGATCCTTGCTAAATATTTCCCCACACCTCCTCAGAGAGTCCCATCTGGCACACAAAGCAATGCTAACCCTTCTAACTAGTGAAGCATTTCCCATCCTTTTCCCTCTCCTCTCTTATAATTTTTTTCTCTTTGCATTATTGCTTGATTTGTTATATCTCGATTAAAGTTGATTTTTTTTTTCTCTCCAGGAAATAAAATCCAGGAAAAGGCCAGGAAAAATACATAAGAATTTCACAGTGCGTGCATAGGAAAGAGGAAATAATAAGAGGCTGCGTATCTGGTTCTCACACAGCAGCGCCTTTGACGTGTGTAATTCACGCAGCTTGGTTGACCACATGCGTGCACCCGTGCCCCCACACATTCACTTTGATTCACTGCCAGCGATTCTAATCCAACATGTATCAGATTGAAACCAGGGACTTGTTTAGAGAATTAAGAAGAAACAAGGAGGCCCACAGAGACCCTGGAGGATTGAATCAAACAGCAGATCAGGATAATCAAACAGCCGTCTCTCCCACTCCCTGCTGCGCAGCCCGCTGCAAACACCCACTGAAGGCCAAGCACACGGGCAAGAATGCGACTCCGTGTGCCAGAGGCGATGCCAGCCTAAAGACTCGTCCAAATTAACGTCACATAAAAGTGGATTCATGACGGTGTGCAGTTTTTCAGAGAGCATCTGCAGAGGATATCGTCATGTCCAAACTGACGAGGAGGAATAAGCAGACACTCAGATATTTGGGGAATATGTATGATTAAGATCGGAGTTTCTTCATAGCACATAAACCTATAACATTGACCAGTCAGGTTTAATTTCAATACATCCAGTTTGCATTACCTTCTGTATTTGTCTTTACAGATGATATGATTCCACTGTGTTCATCTATTCCCAACACACATGCTGGTGTAATAGCATCCGTATGAATGCACATGTGATGGATGTTGTAACATAATTAGCAGCAGCTAGCCAGGCCTAATCTTATCGAGGGACGACCACAACAATACGGCTTCCCAGCGAACAGGAAGTGAGGAGAATCATGAAAATAAACTAGACTGCCTGGAATTGAGGGAACTGCAGAATAGGAGGAAAACAGATGCTTAATAATGATGTTTTGTAGTGTACATTACATAGTAATCTGTAGCATTAGTAATACCACTGAGAGAGAGAAAAAAAAAAAAACACAGACAGACAGACACAGGAGGTAGAAAATATACTCAATTTAAAGTTGACACTAATATTGAATCTTTCAAAAAGGTTATATGTGTATGTCTACGTTTCTAGTATTATAGCCCTCCATGCACCCACACGGCACAGCCGTTATGAAACATTATCCTCTGCTCTGTTTACCGATGGTATCTTTTGCGCACAGCCTGTGGAGCAGATTGCAGATAAGTATCATGCAGTGCAGCTGAGACACTGCCGCCCAGTCCCATGGGCTTGTGAGGCACTTTCCACTGAAATAAGATCGACATCACCAGTGGAGGCTCCTCCATAGGGGCAGGTTGGTGAGAGCCCCAACATATAGATCAGCCATTTGACTGATGTTCATCTTAATTCACAACTCTATACATTTAATTGAAATTATAATGACTTGTTTTGAGCGAGCAACGATTTTTAAAAATGCTACTATTTGACAGATATAACCGATGTTCTATTGATTTGTTAACGCGGATGCTGAGCAGTCGTATGGCAGTGCAGTCACTGCCCCATTTGGTTCCGCAATTACTGTTGCACCTAGTGTTCAAAAATAGGACCTGCAACAAATGCTAATAGAGGTCCACTGGGACAGGAATCACGCTGCCCCATGCACTCTCTCTGTGAACATTTCCAGAGGAGGAGGAGCAGTGCTAGCCACCAATATCTTGTTTCATAGCAAATACCTGGAATTAAATCTAATAAATTTCCACACAGAAAGGCAAAATGTTAAGTACATACAGTGTGGCTATGATGTATAAAACCATGTCAGTTTTCATTTACATTTATTAGTTTAGCAGTCGCTTTTATCCAAAGCGACTTACAAAGGAGGAAATACAAGCAAAGCGATACATCAAGCAGAGAACAATACAAGTAGTGCTACCATACAAGATTTTTAATTGAGTGCTAGAGGAGCAAAGTGCACAGAGTGGAGGTGTGAGAGCCAGCATAAGTGCAGTTCTGTTTTTTGTATTTTGAGTGGGGGCAAGTTAGAGGTTAGTTAAGTATTCTTAAAGTATTCTATTGTAAGATATAGAGCATAGATTGAGAGAGAGAATTATGAAGTCAATGGGGATTATGAAGTGGATAATGTCCATACATCAGAAATGCGTGTGCACCACAGTGACCCTGGTTCCCCTGTGAAGGCTGAGAACGAGTTGCTAAACTGTATGTTAGATGACTTAGATGACTCTATTTCGTCACTCGACTGCATATTACAAGACCACTAGATAGTAGCCTATAGCATAAGTCAAGCGTGACAATCCATAGACTAAGTTTTGTTAGAGGGTATGTCATCATTAATTTCATACTGCACTACCAAAATCTATGGTGATAAGCTGGTCATGAGCTGGACCTCATTTGCATATAGTATATTCCTGTCTTTTTAAAAATATTCTCTCAAAAATATTTTTGAGAGAAAATACAATTATATATATATTTTTTTTTTTGTTAGAACAAAAATAAATTACTTCTCGTATTGTTTGTGTGGGAAGTTTTAATCATCATATGTAATGTTTATTTTATACAATAATGTTATGAAGGGAGCCAGTAATTCGGAAGACCACAGTAGAACATGCTTCATCATTTCTGTAGCACACAAACCACATCACCTCCCACATAATGACTCATGTTAAAAATGACTGCAGAGTGAAGCTAAAAACCCTGTGAAGATTAAAAAAAAAAAAAAAAAAAAAAGCATTTGAGCATTTTTCTTACATCGCATGGCCTCTTATTCACACTTTTAACATTCTGACAGTAAACGCTGGAGCTGGTAACACGTTCAATCAGCTTTAAACATTTACACAGCACCAACTAGATGACTGCACATACTGAAAAGACATTGAGTTTGAGTTCCCGCTCAGTGAATGTTGTACAGTATATGCCCTAAAGTGGGTCAGGGGAAGAGAAGCTTGGCTTATTCGCATGACAAAGCAGGCAAACACAGAGGAAAAAAGATTTTAGGTTGAGCAGAACAGCGATGAAATGTTAGTAAAAGATAAAACCTAATGTAGATCTAACTTACGATTGAGCTATTGAGCATTTAAATGACATTTTTACGTCTATGAACCAAAAATTTGCATGGAATCTTTAAGGACTAGCATACTTTTTTAATTATGCATTTCCTGAAGGTCTTATTCGCAAGAAACCAATCTCCATGGCAGTGCTCCTATCCATTCCTCTTCATTTATGCCATGTTTCCTCCTCACTTATAATAATCCATTCTTACTTTCCTGATCCTCTTTCCATTTTATATCAGATTTGCTTCTCTCTATACTAGCAAACTTGGAATTTATTGTTTAATTTAGGAAAGTATACAGTTCTTCACCCACTGAGTTTTTACTGCCCACATTTCAAAAACATAAATATTCAAATTATACATGTACCCATGAGGGAAGTTTGTAAGTGTAGTACAGAAAGGTTTTTAGGATAAATTGTTTAATAATATTTAGACAGAGAAGTAGCATTTATGCATCTCTGTTTCAAATGCAAAACAGAGAACTAACTGTTCATGGTGCTAGTCAAAAGTGGTAATGTGTGTATATATATATATATATATATATATATATATATATATATATATATATATATATATATATATATATATATATATATATATATATATATATATATATATATATATACACACACACACATATGCATAATATATCAATGCATAATATATTGATATTTGGTGTCACTACCCTTTGCCTTCAAAACAGAATCAATCAGCATCAATTCTTCTAGGTACACTTGCACACAGTGTTTGAAGGAACTCGGCAGGTAGGTTGGCCCAAACATCTTGGATAACTAACCACCGTTCTTCTGTGGGTTTAGGTAGCCTCAGTTGCTTCTCTCTCTTCATGTAAACCCAGACAGACTCGATGATGTTGAGATCAGGGCCCTGTGGGGGCCATACCATCACTTCCAGGACTCCTTGTTCTTCTTTAGGCTGAAGATAGTTCTTAATGGAGGAGACAATTAATTCTGACCAAATCCCCAACACCATTTGCAGAAATGCAGCCCCAAACTTGCAAGGAACCTCCACCATGCTTCACTGTTGCCTGCAGACACTCATTCGTGTACCGCTCTCCAGCCCTTCGGCAAACAAACTACCTACAGCCAAATATGTCAAATTTTGACTCATCAGTCCAGACCACCGGCTGCCATTTTTCTGCACCCCAGTTCCTGTGTTTTCGTGCACAAGTCTTCCATGAAGGCCAATTCTGACCAGACTTCTCCGGACAGTAGATGGGTGTACCAGGGTCCCACTGGTTTGTGCCAGGTCTGAGCTGATGGCACTGCTGGACATCTTCCAATTGTGACAATTGTTTGTAACAAAAATTGTTACAATTGTGTCTTTCATCTGCTGCAGTAAGTTTCCTTGGCCGACCACTGAGTCCACGGTCCTCAACGTTGCCAGTTTCATTGTGCTTCTTCAAAAGAGCTTGGACAGCACATCTGGAAACCCCTGTCTGCCTTGAAATTTCTGCCTGGGAGAGACCTTGCTGTCTTGTTGCTATGCTTAGTCTTGCCATGGTGTATGACTTTTGACAGTAAACTGTCTTCAGCAACCTCACCTTGTTAGCTGAGTTTGGCTGTTCCTCACCCAGTTTTATTCCTCCTACACAGCTGTTTCTGTTTCAGTTAATGATTGCGTTTCAACCTACATATTGAATTGATGATCATTAGCACCTGTTTGGCTTAATTGTTTAACCATACACCTGACTACATGCCTACAAAATCCCTGACTTTGTGCAAGTGTAAGGGTGGTCACACCAAATATTGATTTGATCTAGAGTTTTCTTCTGTTCACTCACTTTGCATTTTGTTAATTGATAAATATAAACTATTAACACGTCTATTTTTGAAAGCATTCTTACGTTACAGCATTTTTTTCACAACTGCCTAAAACTTTTGCACAGTACTGTATAGAACACTGGTCATGCATTAAAAGGTAACTGTTGTCACCCTTCATTTATTATGGTTCAGTTATTTGCTCATTCGGACCCTTTTGAAGCAAGGAATTTTATGTAGCTGGACCATCAATTTTTTTTCAAATGCCACTGACTTAAAGCATGACGATTACCAATGACAACATAAAGAATCCACTATGATATCTTTAACTAGGAATAGTCATACTGTATGTAAGGCATCATTGCTGCTAATGTCAATGCCATTCTTTATCCCAACCAAACACATATCAACACCTACTAGAACAGAGCAAAGCAGGGGAAAAAAATGCACAGAAACTGATCTGTCTTATTTGGTTTCATGTATCACTGCATGGCAGTATTGCTGAGGCAGGAATTAAAGTTCAGGTGGAGAGAGCCACAGCTATTACGGCAGGAAAAGCAAGCAGCAGCTGCTTTACTTTTGCTGCTGTCTCTCTCTCATTCTTCTCTGATTTGATGAAATGACTCCTGAATACCTCACAGTATTGACCTAATCCTAAAACTGGAACAGACGCTGTCTGGAGACCCAATTTTAGTCTGCAAAGATAATAAGAGTTTAAGCAATCAAATGCTCAGTTTATCTGATTGATAAAATAGAACAGTAAAAAAAAGTGGTTCTTCAAGGGTGCTTTAAGGCTTTACTGTAATAATAATAATAATAATGATGAAGCTTAATTTCCCAAATGGGGACTACATGGAACCCTTTGTGATAGAGATGACCCAGAAGCACAACTGAAGAACCCTTAAGAGTTTAAACTTTTCTAAAAGTATATGTAGGAAATTTTTAATAGTGGTCCTTGAGGTACACTAAGGGAGCTGTTGTATGCATCAGCAATTTCACTGATCCATCAGAGGTCCCAACACATTCACTTTCATCCAATCAATACTGTATTAGATTTTATTAGAAATCATCAGATGTAACATCAGATCCTGAAGTGTTTTATTCCTCTTACTCATTCTTTTTATAGTTACATTTAGTGTTAAACTTCTGCAAGATAAGTTAGTTCTTGTTATCACATAAGTTATAGCAACTATACACAGTCATTCCCTTACCAGCATCTCTTTTTTCCTCTCTTGAAGTTAATAATACGAAAAAAAGTGCAGTAAGCAGCTTGTCATCCATCCATTTTCTGTACCACTTATCCTATACAGGGTCACAGGGGAGCCTGGAGCCT
>CM042537.1:29134208-29229208 GCA_023630585.1 Cranoglanis bouderius
CGTGTTCACATGCGCGAGCACACGCACATTGTAGCCAGGGAACATGGAACACTGCTTTTCTTTAAAAAATTGCACGATGCTCATACGTCATCACAGCCCTTTATTTTTGAGCTAATGCACTATAATATACTAAAAGTGCACAGTTTTATGATGTTATTATACTCCCATGAGGACATTTCTCAGAAATCTTTGAAGTATTTGTTCTTTTACTTTGCTTTTTGAGCACATGAGATGGATATATTTATTTATTTGTTTGTTTATTTATTTTTAAACAAGTGATCTGGCAATCTGCCTTTCTCTGATTGAGATGTTGATTTTGGCAAATGTCCCATCTTAAACAATGAGCTGTAGGGCCCAGAGCCCTATAGTAGCGATTTGTTGAGTCACAGCACTGAGCAATTTCTGGTGAAGGTCTAGGCCTTGTGCCTCAGGGTAAAGAGGGAAGCAGTACTCTCCTGCCAATCTATGTCAGCTGGGCGAAATCCTTGACATGCCTGTTAGCGGAACAACCGTTCAATCTAATGGTTTATGTCCGAGTCTGGGAAGAGAAATTGCACTGTAACAGAAAGTGTAAAAATTTATTTAGTAGCACAAACCTGTGTTTACATCATAATTTCTGATTTCTATAAGGAAACACCACCATACCACAGATTAATTAAGATACGAACAAAATATACCCTTTACGATGTTTGCGACACAGTTTTGGAGTGAAACACATTTATTTGTGAAAAAGAAAATAATTAAATCTTTTGAAATAAATTTTACGTTTAAAAATCCTTAAGACTGCCTACCATAGAAATCATTATGAGGTTCACTGACACTTTAAAAATGTGCAAAAATCAACAAAATTTTTATGTTTTACCGTTTTGTAACTTTATATACTGTATATACCTACACATTCAATGCTGTGGTTCACTGCAGTCATAAAAGCATCATAAATCATGGTGGTACTTAAATCATGTGACCATATAGAGAGAAATGCCCATAAAGACCATAAATAGTGAAATAATTAAATTGCGGTTATTTGTGTGATGATATGGCCTCATAAATGGGTAGCCATGTCAATATTTATTGACAAAATAAATAAAGACTGACTTCCTGACAACACAAGCAACTAATACCTGTATAAATGGCTCACGCATAATAGGATAGAGGCGCAAGGGGATAGCCTGGTTTGGCAAACACAAGAGGAATGACTAAATGCAATTCAAACATTTTTAAGAGCTAGCCAAAGTGTTTCAGTATACATGTATGCATTTTTATAATCCCTAGATTTCCAGACCTTGGCTAACTATAGCACATTTACAGCATTTACAGACGGCCTTATCCAGAGTGACTTACATTTATCTCATTTACATAAGCTGGCAATAAGGAGAGGACACTAAAATTTTATATGCACTTACTGTATCTGAAACTGTTTGCATAAAGTCCACCTGATATTATATTCAAACTACAGGATAAAACATTTCATAAAACAAACATTTCCCTGGGTGAGTTAATAGAGTAATCTGACAGGAGAAGTGGCAGATTTGTAAAAATCCTCTTTAACAAAAAAATAATAACAATAATCTAACTACTGCCTTTAATTTACAAGATCGAAGTCTAGCAACAGCATAAACAGGAAATACTGTCTCTGGTAATGTGCCTAGATAAACAGAGAATTCAGGGATATCAGGACCTTCAAAGCAGGCAACAAACATTTTAATTTTAAAAAATGAATGCGACATCTTTCATAGAGTCATACATCAGTCCTCTAAAAAACACTGAAGATTAAAGTCATCACTGACACCAAATGCGGCTATTGTGTTCAGTGTGTAGATCCAGAATATTCCTCACTGAGAGAGCCATTATTCAATATTACTACTTGTATGTAAAATGGACATCACTCTAGGTGAAGTGGCTCTAGATGAGTCATACCTCATTTTTCCACTCCATATTTTTTGCAACCCCATTTTTGGGGGCCAACTTCAACACGAACTGCCTGCCTGCTCTTGTGCTTTCTCTTATATTTACACCTAAAGATTGGCTAGCTGTAAGATTGAAATTAAGCCTCATTCCACAAATCAGTAGTCACACAGGAATAACCCTAGCCTTGGGTTCTGTGGGGAACTTATGGGGTACTGGGCCTCATTCAATACATCCGCCTCTAGAACAGCAAGGGGAGTAACCCACCAGGATCACCTGACCCGGTGTCAACCCATAGTCCCATGACCAAGACCCAAACCTCAACTATTTTCTTAAATACTCTGCACGAGCTACCTCATAATTTGTCCACTTTTTATAAATATATACCTTCAAGCTATAGTCCTGTAAAATAAAACTTAAAGCTTTTCCTTGTCAGTGAGGTCAACGCTAAAAAATGCTGACAAGTGAGCTACTTTATGCTCATACATTCATGACCCATACTAACCTAGGAAGTGAAGCGGCACTGCAAACTAAAACGGGGAAAAAACAAAAAAACAAAAACAACACACACCAATCGTGTTACAAATTACCTAAATAATTCTAGTAATAAGAGAAAAGCTGTGAAGGGACAGGCTCCTCCCACTATTATCAGAGGTCTGGTTGGTCATAATAGAAATGTCATTAGCAACTACACATAAAGGGATGGTGGCTCCAGGGATGGTTCTTTTCTTTGGCAAACAGCTGTGGCTCTAGTTGTAGGACATGCTTAATGGATTATGTGATACACAGACGTCTGTGGGAAAACATCTTTTCATCCTTACAGTAGGTGATGCATGAACAGTAGATTGTACATTCACAGGCCAGTGTAGATGGTCAGTTTGTTCCTATTGCTGTCAAAACATATCTCCGCATCACTTGCTCTCATTTTCTGCCTCTGTCTGGAAGTGGGTAGCTCCAGGAATGTCTGTGGGCTCTCTAGCTTAACCACTGTCTTTAATTTAATCTGTAAGAATGCCAAGTCACATCATTTGGTTTAGTTGGTAAGAGTAACATTGCTAATTAACCGAAGTTGGGTCTGGGACCAAAATCAATTTTCTGTCTTCAGATGAGAACATTTAAATAAACTATATGTTAAAAAAAAAAAAAAAAAAAAAAAAAAAAGAATGTTATCTTCCAAACACAACAAAACTGTTTAATTTGTATTAAATAAACAAATACCCTCTTTATAGCCCATGGCTCCACTAAATCTGTTCTGTTTTTCCCTGTATTTAAAAGGCCATACAGACCACTGGCCATTTGTTTCATATTTATTTCATTTTATGCCATGTTGGTAATTTTAACATAAACAGTCATGATTTTAAGAAGCAGGAGTGAGCGCCACTGCTCACTTCTTAAAGGACTTGGACATAATCACTAACATTCCAAGTATCCTCTGTTGATTATACTATAAACAATACTGTACTGGCAAAACTAACAAATGATGTATGATGGACAGTTGAATAGGCTCTTTTTTGAACAGCACTAATGAATAACAAAGAGCCTCAGACCCTTTTTAATAAGTGATTTAAGGTTTTTGTTGTAAATGTGCAATGTTTCTGGTGAGTGGTTCAACGCATATTCCCAGATGGGGATGCTCTGAACATTAGGGAAATATTTTTGCCCCCTACCTGCAGTGACACTGACATGGGTGTTAGCTGGACTGTTAATCATCCGGGGCTGAGCCCAGATTCATCATCATCAAAAAACTTTTTCTAAACAGACTGTTTCCATGCATTTTTTTTTTAATTGTATGTGAAGGCTAATTGGTTAAAAAAAAAAAAAAGTGAAAATTTGACAAAAAGTTGGATCTATCATAAAACTTGCCTTGGGCATTATCATCAGACCGATAAAACCGATAAAATATCAAACTTTTTGGCTATCTAACACAAGACTAGGCTAGTTTGGTGACGCTAGCCAAGGCTCCCCTTGGGCGCAACTAATCCATCATTGTATGGGTTTAGCTACTACAGTGCAATACAAAGTACATTAGCTGTCCTTATGCTCTGCTCATATCATGTTCACGTCACTTGGAACTCATATAGACATTTATACACCCTTGTTTTCCTGCTCAGCATGAGAGGATATTAGTGTTTCAGTTTCAACCACTTTACTGGTAAAATAATAATAATAATAATAATAATAATAATAATAATAATAATAATAATAATAATAATAATGTGTATATCCATTTTCCCCCTCACATTAACTGACTGTGTGAGCTAGCGTTTGGCAGAATTGAGACCTGTCAACCAATAAGACAAGTATTTCCATGTACTTTCCTGTAAACCCTGTCTGATTGGTCTTGCCCCTGTTCACTGAAGATGAAATTACAACACTGCCATCTTCTTTAACTGACGTTCAGTTACGTAGTGACAATCAGCTCCAAGTGGACCTATATTCGGGACTAAAGAAAAAATCTTCCAGGCTACAGCCCCGAATGCCCAGGCCAGGTTACGTTACACGTTCTTAACCGTGTTGTAAGCACCAACTGTAATAGTAAAAAAGATGGCAATTTGCATTTCTGTGTAGATTACTGGGAACTCAATTCTATACTGAACTAAAGAGACCTCGATCACTTTATGTCTAAATGGTTTTCCACTTTAGACCCTCTGGATAAGAAAAAGGCTACTCTTACCGCTTACCTTGGCCTATTTGAGATTAATCAGATATCTTTTGGCCTTTGCAATACCCCGTCATGTTCCAACATCTGATGTAACAGAGCTTGAGGGGCCAGGTCTCTGAATTCGTATTGGTGTATCCAGTGTAGTTAGCTATTTCTGTAACCTTTACTCAGTGCTGTCACATGACCATGAAAAGGCCATAAAATGCTTATGTATAAATCATATGATTGCACATCCATCTACAAGGACAGATCAGCATCTTTCTCGGCCTGCATGAGTGTCACTGTATTTGCCTTACTTTAACTCGAATACAAATACACACAAGAGAATATACCTAGAAATATGTACACGCACATTTAAAGGGAAAGAGCTATAGATAACTCAGTATAGAGTATGTTCAAATACGCTCAGAAAAGCTGGGTCTTCAGGTGTTTAATTTGGAGCTTCTAAGAGTGTCTGCAATGAAAACAGACATGGGAATTCAACCAAGTTTGTGCTCATATTGCACTGCTTTTAATACTCCTTTCGTTCTCTTCCTATTACTTGTCTTTGCTGATTCTGAAAATCAGTGGAGGCTCGATTAAGGAACTCTATTGAAACCTAATAGGGATGACTCATCTTTGGGACAGAGACAGAAGCTTAACTGCATCCATCAACACTACTGTCCCTCATACAGCCTAACTGAAATGTTTCTTATGCATGAAGTGGTTGACACATAAAATGGCAGGTTAAGTTGTACTTCACAAACAATGGTTTATCATATAATTTACAGTACACCGTGCATCGGCACATATTTACTGAATGTGTTACATTAGCTTATAAATTTAACCGACATCATTGGCAGCTCCCCATTTTTAGCAGCAATACAATTTTCTCTGCTTTGCTCAAGTTCTGTTACTCGGATTTGAGACCAGACCCAGTGGCTAAAAATGATCAGGTTGGAAAATAGAACAGCTTAGTCATTAGCAGCTAATGCTAACATTGCCTGTCAACTTGGAGCTTAATCTCTGTAATGTCTGCCATCCTTGAGATGACACAGCCCACAGAGAGCAGCATCACTCATTCAGATGACTCATCGACTGCCTCAAACACACGCCCCAACACTTTCAGCACCAAGATATTCACAGGCACATGAGCAACAACATGCTGCACAGCAATCTATAAAACAAATCAAATAAATGGTAAGGTGAAACAGATTCAGGATCTACAATAATCATAGATTTTTTTTTTTTTTTGGATGATGGCCCCAATCTGTGTGATCATGGCGTAATAAAAAGATATAAGACTGGAATGTTATATATTTTTGATTTTTCCGGGTGTGGAAAATAATATGATTAGGCATGCAGCTGTGATATGAAACAAAACAGGCTCCAGGTGTGCATGGTGTAGAATTTAAGTTGGCAGCAATTACCAGTTTTCTGACTTTTTTGTTTGTTTGTTTGTTTTTATTTTTTTATTTACTTCTCTGTCACTTATTGATTTTGCATCATTATTTGAGTGATAGTATCACTTGGATAAAAGTCTGGGCATTTTACTATGGAATCCAACAGTCCACTCCACAATTGTAATAAAAAGAGGTAAGGGACAACTATACCTCAGGCTAATAGGCAAATATCAGGCCAATATACTAACCAAAATAGTATAAACCACCTGACTGATGGCCGACCATCCACTGTATATCGGCAAGCTATACATGGTGCTCCTGCTGCCTGAAGGGATGTTGGTGACTGATCCTGACTCACTCTGCCCTCCCGACCTGTCTGACCCATTCTGATGCGCTACGTCTGCTTGGAGCTTTCTGTACTTGTGATTCACTCTCTGTCGCTGGGGATGGTCCCACATGGATATCTGAAAGAATGCTGTGAACAGGCCACATGGATACCCTAAAGATTACACTTACCAAAAACAGTTTATGCCCAAGACTCAGCCTTTCTTCATTGGAAAACTCCACTAGGATACCTTAGACTACCTAAAAACATCTACTGTAATCATAAAGACCCTAACACTCAGGATTTTTAAAAAAAAATATATTATACAATTGTGGAAGAGTAATGATTTATAATCCTACTATCCAGTGTCTGGTTTGAGTCTGGTTCCTCTTAAGGTTTCTTCCTCATGTCATCTCAGATTTCCTCACCTCTGTCACCTCCTGCTTGTTCTTAAGGGCTCTAAAGGGATCTACATTCAGATTTCTGTAAAGATGTCCATTAAAAGCACTGAATAAATGTCAGTACAGTGGAATTCTTTTCTCACTCCAATTGTGCTAACAGCTGGTGAGACAAACAATTTTGACCAAAGTGTGTTAAAAATTAAAGGTGGATTTTGAATGCCACTCCACCCACATCAGAACAGTGGTGCTTATTTCTGGCAACAAAAATAGCAACAGAGTGCAAACAGGAATAAACAACTGACCCTCATTTATCAATCTTTTAGTAGAGTTGTATGTACATGTTTTTACAGTGTACTGTTTAAAACAACAAAACAAACCCTCACACAAACGAACAAAAATGAAACTTTGTGAACCCTTTAGAATTGTCTACATTTCTGCATAAATATGACCTAAAACATCATCAGAAGTCCTAAAAGTAGACAAAGAGAACCCAATTAAACATGTGAGACAAAAATATTATACTTGGACATTTATTTTGGAAAAAGATCCGATATTACATATCTGTGTGTGGCAAAACCTTTGCTTGAGTACCTGGTGTGACCTCCTTGTGCAGCAGTAACTGCAAGTAAACGTTCCTGTAACTGTTAATCAGTCCTGCAACGTCGGCTTGGAGGAATTTCAGCCCATTCCTCAGTACGGAACAGCTTAAACTCGCGGATGTTGGTGGGTTTCCTCACATAAACTGCTTGCTTCAGGTCCTTCCACAACATTTCTATTGGATTAAGGTAAGGACTTTGACTTGGCCTTTCCAAAACATTAACTTTATTCTTCTTTAACCATTCTTTGGTGCATGGCCCAGATTCTCTTGAGCTTCAGTTCATGGACAGATGTCCTGACGCTTTCCTTTAGAATTCGGTGGTAAAATTCACAATTCATTGTTCCATCAATGATGGCAAGCCATCCTGGCCCAGATGCAGCAAAACAGGCCCAAACCATTATACTCCCACCACCACATTTCAAATATGGGATAAGATTCTTATGCTGGAATGCAGTGTTTTCCTTTCTCCAAACATAACGCTTCTCATTTAAACCAAAAATTCTATTTTGGTCTCATCCGTCCACAAAACATTTTTCTAATAGCCTTCTGGCTTGTCCATGTGATCTTTAGCAAACTGCAGATGGGCATCAGTGTTCTTTTTGGAGAGCAGTGACTTTCTCCTTCCAACCCTGCCATGCACACCATTGTTGATCAGTGTTCTCCTGATGGTGGACTCATGAACATTAACCAGTGTGAGCGAGGTCTTTAGTTGCTTAGAAGTTACCCTGGGTTCCTCTGTGACCTCGCAGACTATTACACGTCCTGCCCTTAGAGTGATCTCTGTTGGATGACCACTCCTGGGGAGGGTAACAATGGTCTTAAATTTCTTCCATTTGTACACAATCTGTCTGACTGTGGACTGGTGCAAGAGTCCAAATTCTTAAGAGATGGTTTTGCAACCTTTTCCAGCCTGATGAGCATCAACTCTTTTTCTGAGGTCCTTTGTTCATGCCATGATTCACTTCCACAAACATGTATTGTGAAGATCAGACTTTGATAGATCCCTGTTCTTTAAATAAAACAGGGTGCTCACTCACTGCTAATAATAATAATAATAATAATAATTAGTTACATTTATATAGCGCTTTTCTAGACACGCTTTACGTGTCTAAAAGCGTTTTACATAGTATGGGGGGGGGAATTTCCTCATACACCACCAGTGTGTAGCATCCACCTGGATGATGCGACGGCAGCCATAGTGTGCCAGAACGCCCACCACACACCAGCTATTGGTGGAGAGGAGAGGAGAGTGATATAGCCGATTCAAGGATGGAGATTATTAGGGGGCCATGATAGATAAGGGCCAATGGGGGAATTTTTCCTGATTGTCGTCTCATTGATTGAAATCACCTGACTCTAATTTTACCTTCAAATTAACTGGTAATCCTAGAGGTTCACATACTTTGCCACGCACAGATATGTAACATTGGATCGTTTTCCTCAATAAATAAATGACCAAGTATAATATTTCTGTCTCATTTGTTTAATTGGGTTCTCTTTGTCTACTTTTAGGACTTCTGTGAAACTCTGTTTATGTTTTAGGTCATATTTATGCAGATATATAGAAAATTCTAAAGGGTTCATAAACTTTTAAGCACCACTGTATGATAAACGCCAATCGCCCGTGAATTATCAAGCATGTTCATGGCACAGCTAATTTACATTTGATGTCACACAAAACTCCATAAAAGGCACAGAGAGCTAAATGACAAAATGATTACTAAATGGTCATAGAGGGCCTGCTAAGCATGTGCTAAATCTTCCAGGATTGCAGCTCAGCCATTCCAGTGCACTTCCTCCTCTAATAGGGTACCAATACATTTGTCCTAATGGAACTGCTATTCTTATTTAATTTGTGGATTTCTTTGGTTCGATTTTCAAGTCATTAGTATGAAATTATTTTTATTTATTTATTTACAAAATATTCATTAAATTCATCTATGCAATTGAAATAAATAAGCAATTTCAAACTGACAACATAAACTGTATGCATATTTTGAAGGATACCAATGTTTCTTTCCCCGAACTAACTGGATTTTCACAAAAAACACATTTCTTATGTAGATCCTCTTGATTTACGAACAAATTCATTGTTATACGGTTTGACAAATGAGGCCCTAACACCGGAATGAACAAGTCTATTTGTCCAACCATAGCACTGTCTTTATTGTTATGTAGCTACTGTATTATCAAATGAATGTTAGCAAGTCTGTGAATGACACCTCAATTAGTTGAAGTGCCTGGATACCGAAGCACACTGCCGAGAATCCTGCTGTCTTCCTGATCTCTGAGTAGTCTGATTCTGATTTCCCATTTCTCAAATGTCTCTCTGTCTCACACACACACACACACACACACACACACACACACACACCCCTAACCTAGAAGGGAACAAACTAAATCCACCATGAATAAATTTGAAGGCTGATCAGTGAATAATGGAGGTAAATTAATAAAACATAACTAACATAAATCAAGCTGCTTAGAGGAGTAGCATCTGCCAGCCATCTTCCAGCCTAGTTACAGACAATGGGGAGAGGGAGAGAGAGAGAGAGAGAGAGAGAGAGAGAATGTTTAACATCTTCTATTCTTAACCACTCTTTATCTGTTCAATGTCTTTATAAGGAGTAATACTTCCTGACACAATCTTAGAGATTCTTGTCCTGTGTTTATGTGCAGAGCGTGTGTAGTGATGTGGTGAAGTGCCTCTCTTTCACTCTAATGTCTTTAATGAGGTCAAACATCTCCGGCAGCTTAAGATATATAGATGATCATGGGCTCTTATTCCCACAAAGGAATTGTAAACAGGAAACAGGTCTGTGCTAACTGCTCACCAGCATCACTACAGAAAAAAATTTCCAAACAGAAATGTGAACATCACATTTGCCAAGAAGAGCAGAGACATATTTTCAAATTCCTATTCAGGTTTTAGAGCTTCTATAGTTCTACTTTAACTTCTAAAAGTATTTCAGCAAAATAAAAAAAATAAAAAATTTTTTTTTGAAATATTTGAAATATGCAGTGATATGATTATATTATTGTATCACTGAATTTATTTACATTAAATTGCAATCATAATATGCATAAGCAAATATAAAAAGTGTGAGGCATGATTAATTTAAACTATTTAATGAGCCTGATTGTGCTGCTTTGGTTTATTTTGGTTTATTTTCTCTTCTAAAAACCTCCCAGTATACACAATAAAACAATATAACATAGCTGCTAAATTTAAAAGGCTTCTTGGAACATCCATCACGCTCTTATTAGTGTAGTAGAGTTTTAGAAAGCTGTTGGTAGAAATGGAAACATTATATTCCATAGTAAGTGCTTAATATAGGCACATAAAAAAAATGCTTCAGATACACTGAAGAACAAACTGAACCAATTATATAACTGTAGGATAAATTTTCTGGAGGTTGACATTTCTCATACAATGCTAGTGTTGATTGTTGTTCACTAACAACAATAGAAATATTTTAGCTTCATCTTAATCTGATGTACTTTGTACTCTGCATTTCGATTTACACTATATGTCCAAAGGAATGTGGACACCCGAGTATTGAACATCCTATTCCAACACCATGGGCATTAATACCGAGTTGTTCCCCCTTTGCTGCTATAACAACCTTCATTCTTCTGAAAAGACGACTGAAAGATGACTGTGGGGATTTGCGCATTCAGCCACAAGAGCACAACAGATCCCGTCCACTGATGTCCGTCAAAAAAGGCCTGGCGCAAAGTGTTCCAGTTCATCCCAAAGGTGTTCAGTGGGGTTGAAGTCAGAGCTCTGTGCAGGACACTCAAGTTCTTCCACTCCAACCCTGGAAAACCATGTCTCCATGGACCTCGCTTTGTGCACAGAGACATTGTCATGCTGGAACATGTTTGGGCTAGGCTAAGTTCCAGTGAAAGAAATTCTTAAATGCACACAGCCATTCTAGACAACTGCGCAACTTTGAGAAAGGCTCACATACACAGTATCTCACGAAAGTGAGTACACCCCTCACATTTTTGTAAATATTTTATTATATCTTTTCATGGGACAACACTGAAGAAATGACACTTTGCTACAATGTAAAGTAGTGAGTGTACAGCTTCTATAACAGTGTAAATTTGCTGTCCCCTCAAAATAACTCAACACACAGCCATTAACGTCTAAACCGCTGGCAACAAAAGTGAGTACACCCCAAAGTGAAAATGTCCAAATTGGGCCCAAAGTGTCAATATTTTGTGTGGCCACCATTATTTCCCAGCACTGCCTTAACCCTGTTGGGCATGGAGTTCACCAGAGCTTCACAGGTTGCCACTGGAGTCCTCTTGCACTCCTGTGATACATCTACAGTATCACATGGTGGTGATACTGTAGATGTTATGGTCAGGTGTCCACATACTTCTGGCCATATAGAGTATGTGAAGCGCCATAAAGCAGCCAAGCAAACAGAACTTTCTGCATCAAAGTGTCTGTGTCCTTTCAAATGACTTGAGTGATGACTGCATTTGACCATTAAAATGGTCTATACTATTTCTAGCTTCATCGACAGGTCCACGATCGGTACTCTTTACACACTGTCAAGAATAATAACCAAATTCAGCATGGGTACATGTAGTATAGTTCAGTTAGAAACAGAAATAACAATAAAAATCATGGATTTGTTTACCGTACCATGCATACCATGGAAAAGAACTTAAAGTAGAATCATCTTCAATCATCACCACACCCAGCCTCATTACATACGCGCACACACACACACACACACACACCACTAAGGTGACACAAAATACTCCAACTGTAATTGGCTACATGTCAGTTCTGTTCTTACTGTAAGCTCCTCTTTTCCCTCACCTCTGATCACTGCTTTCGGTCTTCTCATCATCACCGTTAACTCAACCAGCCGTGCTCTTCACACATGAACATGTCTTTCCACTTTCATCCATCTCTCATTGGCTTTCCTTCATCTAGACAGTGGATGTGTATTTCTGAACCAATCAATGTTTTTCTTTGTGTTGCATAATTCATTCTTCCTGCCACTTTATCTCTTTCTCTCTCTCTCTCACACACACACACACACACACACACACACACACCGTCTCTCTCACTCATGTACATGTTTATTGTTTTCTTCTCTATATTTGTGTGTTACAGCAGTAAGAAAATATTATAATCCTGGGTCATATTTGGAGTACAGCTATGACTTGGTGCCAGTGAGACGCCCCTGCCAATCTCTCTCACACATGCATGCACACACACACACACACGCGCACACACACACACACACACACACACACACACACACACACAGCTAGACCGGACATACAGTCTACAGAAGAATTTCAAAATATATTTTTTTCATTCACTGGAACATTATGTACTTCTTATAAACCTACAAATTAGCATTTTCAGGTTGCACTAGTTTTATGGTTTTTATACTTTTTTTGTTTTTTTTTTTTAAATGGAATTTTTTTTCCAAGTGTACATTTACTCTATTATCAAAATGACATGTAGGGATGAGCAATGTGACAATCTAATATTGATAATGATAAACTATTAATGCACTTCTGAGATACTGCAGGTATCACAATCTTTTTTCTTTAAATAATATTTTTGATGAATAGCGGCTCATTAGATGTACAGTTTCGAAGCTTAAAGTTTAGAATTTTTAAAATTGTAAAATATTACATTTTTATATTTCCCCCCTTCTTTTTAGTGTTAAATAAGTCATTTTTGTAGACATTAAATAAACACATGATTGAACAGGCTGTTATGATGCACCTCGTGCATCATAGAAATGTCTTCTAGTATTGAGATATGATATTTTTGTTATTTCGCCCAGCCCTGATGTCAAATCTCGGTGTGTAAAGGGCAAGGCCGAAAACCACTTCTGAACGTGTGTGATCTCCGACACCACTGTCTTAAAAACTGTCATGAGTCTGTAATGGATATCCTGACATGGGCTCGGGAATACTTTGTAAGTCAACACCATTCGCCGCTGCATCCACAGATGCAAGTTAAGGCTTTACTATGCAAAGCAGAAGCCGTATATCAACACTGTCCAGAAGCGCCGCCGACTTCTCTGGGCTCAGTCTCATCTGAGATGGACAGTAGCACAGTGGAATCGTGTTTTGTGGTCCGACGAGTCGACATTTCAAATAGTTTTTGGACAAAACAGCCGTCGTGTTCTCTGGGCCAAAGAGGAAAAGGACCATCCAAGCTGTTATCAGCTTCAGGTCCAAAAGCCAGCATCTGTCATGGTATGGGGGTGTGTCAGTGCCCATGGCATGGGTAACTTACACATCTGTGAGGGCTCCATTAATGCGGAAAGATATGTACACATGTTGGAGCAACATATGCTGCCATCCAGAGCAGGACAACGCCAAACCACATTCTGCCCGTGTTACAAGCGCATGGTTGCATAAGCAGAGAGTGCGGGTGCTAGCATGGCCTGCCTGCAGTCCTGACCTGTCTCCGATTGAGAATGTGTGGCGCATTACGAAGCACAAAATGAGGCAACGAAGACCCCGTACAGTTGCACAGCTGAAGAAATGCATAATGGATGAATGGGGGAAAATTCCGCTCGCTAAACTTAATCAACTGGTGTCTTCAGTGCCAAAACGCTTAATAAGTGTTATTAAAAGAAAAGGTGATGTTACACAGTGGTAAACAGTCCCAACTTTTTTGGAGTGTGTTACAGTTATCAGATTTGAAATGAGTGTATATTTTCAAAAAGAAAGTAAAACATCAAATAATGTGGCCTTAATGTGTGTTCAATATAGTACAGGGCGAATTGTTTTTTTTTTTTTTGTGCATTTTCCATACTGTCGGAACTCTTTCAGAATTGGGGTTGTATGTAAATGTAAAACATCTTACACAACACATAACCCTCTAACTAATTTATGCCTAAAAGTTTGATAAGTAATAAAACACTGCAAGGAGTTCTATTATAGGTAAATGATCAACAACAGGGTAGTGCGATGCAGCCCAAAGTGAAGCGTTACTGTTACCACCCCATAGATGATTATTTTCCTATCAGAGCATGTCCAGCACACGTGTATTACTCCTCTTATACCACAGTAAAATGCCAGTTATTACCATTTTTATTTTTTAAACAACAATAAATCATTTGATCAGTTTTAGTGCAACATCCTCTGTCCTGACAACGTTCCCTGCAGCAAAAAACTTAAATGAACAGCTTTATCTTAAAGCTCTGACACTGAATTAAGTCTTCTCTCATGAATGTTAGACCTCTCCTTACAGAAAACGTTTTGTTTATAAATAACTGTTTTTTTAAGCCACTTATTGGCCAATCATTTATCAAACTTTTAGTAAAGCCGTGTGTAAATGTTTGCGTCACTAAAAAATTCCGCCAGATTTACAAACGCTTCGGAAACACTGATTTTCTTGTCTGTGTTGATGAATGCCAAGCGTCTCTACATTATCTGTAAATTATACAGTGGCATAGTAAATCATCATGATTTATATGATCTGAAGTCGATCAATCAAGGTTTACATTAGTTAGTCTCCTTATGCATGCAGACACTCAGGAGCACGAGTAGGATACGAACGTTTTTTTCATGAATACCACATTTCTTGTCTAAACGCTCCTCCGAATGATTTACGAATAAATCTGTTGATATCCAGTTTGATAAATAAGGCAATGTTAGGCATAAATTATGCGACCGTGCACAGTACAAGTCCTTGTGAATGAGCTGTTACTATAGAAATGACAGTGTTAGAACAAGCACGTTAATATAAACCTACAACTTGCCTCGCACTACATCAAGAGTCGTGATATCATAGAAAATTAATCAACATCCTCTTAAAGGGAATTGAGAATGCAACAGCGCTGTGGGATAAAACCTTATAATTCCAAGGTGGCGATATGCAAGAAAAATAATAATAAATAAATAAATAAATAAATAAATAAATAGACTTGGGTATAAATACACAGAGTTGTCTGCTCCAGACAGAAAACACACACACACACACACACACACACACACACACACACACACACACACACACACACACACACACAAATAAAGCAAATAAAATATCCATATTACTGGTACTTTGCACTAAGTACTTTTCTGTATACTGTATAGGTATTGAGCAGCAGCAAAGTGATGTTTTTTTTCATTCGGGCAAAGTGAGGCCATTTCCTTCTATGCCAGCCATAAGGCTACTCTCTTTGTTTTAGCCTGCTGGGGAAAAAAAAAAAACACTTCTACTCTCATTTCAGCTACTGCCAGTGCATTCTGCCTTGTACAATGCAAGCCATTTCACACACTCCCTCCTTTCTCCTAAACTTCATGTTCCTTCTGCTCTAATGTGCAAGTTGTATCATATGAATCAAAATACATTTGCCTTCGGTGCGTATGACCTGTTCAACGTGTTCATGTTCATTAAGGGTAAAGCGAAATGACATAAACGAGTTGTTCTTTTCTCGCCCTACCTGAGAGACAGAGATAGATGAATCTCCGGTTACTAATATAAAAAGGCCACAGGGAGTGGGTTAGACATATGAGTCTGCACACAGAGCAAATGACCTGACATAAAGCAATAAAGAAAAAGAAATATTATTATTATTATTATTATTTTTTTAAACAGATAGCAGTGGTGAATATGTGCCGGTGTTACAAACAGAATATGGACAATAACCATCTGAGAGAAATGACACTAGAATAAAATGGCTAAAGAAAATCTGATCCAGTACAGTCCTCTATTACTATTCTATATAGGAATTCTTTACTGTTTTTCCTAAACGAACTTTAGTGACCCAAGTGAACATGTGGTCACAAACACAAGGGTGGTGCTGGGTGGGGACAGATCCTGAGCTCTAACACAGGAAATACTATCTACCACTGACACTATTTCCAGTAAGTCCTCCATAGCCTGGTCTGCTATTTAAATAAAAAAAAATAATAAAAAAAATAAAAAAAACCCTCCACCTACACCACACCTTACCAGGACCACAACCATTAGAGTCGAGCCTGAAATACACAGTATTTGGTAGCCTTAAGGCTTCCATAACAGACCAAAACTGCAGAGAGTGATATACAAACTATGTTCAGAATTTTTTTTTATTTTCTCATTTTTGATTTTTAAGTTGGATACTTTGGTACTGTATTTTGTGAATTGGGTTGTAACTGAGTTGTAAAGCCCTAAGAGTTTCTTCACTGTTTCAAAAAGGATATCTACGGTGCCCTCCACTAATATTGGCACCCTTGGTAAATATAAGCAAAGAAGGCTGTAAAAAATTGTCTTTATTGTTTAACATTTTGATCTTTTGTAAAAAAAAATAAATAAATAAAAATCACAAAAATACTCTGCTCTCATGGATATCACACAATTGCAAACACAACATAGCTTTATCCAAAAAAAAATATCTTTGTTAAATATAGGTGTGCAACAATTATTGGCACCCCTATGAATTCATATGAGAAAAATATATTTGTATATATAAAGTATGTCCCAATTGAAATTTTACTTTTTTTTTTTTTTTTTTACACCTGGGTGAATAGGAACAGGAAACTATTAAACCATGACCTCCTGGGGAATAAATACGAGGTAACACATAGGCCCAATTCCCTTAGGCTGCGTCCGAAACCGCATGCCTAACTACTACACAGTAGGTGAAAAGCAGTACGCCAGAGGGGTAATATGTCCGAATTCTCAGTAGGCGAGAAACAGTAGGCGAGAAATACCCGGATGGCGTACTGCTTTGGCGAAATTTTGCAGTGTGCAACCGATGGACACTACGCAAGTCAAACAATCCCATAATGCAACGGGACTGGTGCGGACGAGCTCAGAAAAAAATATGTCGGAAGATATCGTCGGCTCTTTTTAAGTATTAAACCTTGGTTAAACAGGACTTGTTTAACAATACCCGAATAAATCGTTAACTTGTTTAAGATTTTTGTGTTTATGATGACGTCGAAGGTCACATGACGATGCTAACATGGCAGACGTAGTATGTCTGGTATTGCAGTCATAATACACAAACATACTGATTAGTACGTACTGTTTCAACGGCCGTGCAGTAGGTACTGCATCGAATTCAGCACGTACTGTCACAGTATGCGATTTCGGACGCAGCCTTAGTCATTCATAACAATGGGTAAGACGAAGGAATATAGCTGTGATGTGATCCCTTGCCATGTATTCTCCAACCTCATCAGGCATTGAGGAGAAGACTCAGAGCTGTTATCTTGGCAAAGGGAGGTAGCATAAAATATTGACTAAAAGGGTGCCAATAATTGTTGCACATCTGGAGTCTATACCAGGGGACTCAGGGCACAAGGTGAGGGACACCCTGGATGGGGTGCCAACCCATCGCACAATCGCACACACACTAACACACCCTTTCACACAATATGGACAATTTGGAAATGCCAATCAACCTACAACGCATGTCTTTGGACTGGGGGAGGAAACTGGAGTACATGGAGGAAACCCCCGAAGCACAAGGAGAACATACAAGCTCAGGGACAACAACGCACACAGTCCACAGATAGATAGTTTAGTGTTGCTAAATTCACAGCAGAGTAGAAGGAAACATTTTTACACATTATATCTTTGAAATGTGCTTCTGAATTATTATTTTTAAATTATATATATATATATATTTTTTTTTTTAAAAGAGTACTCATTTGAGAAGAGTAAATCGACCAAGTGCCAGATAAGGTTTTGACATATTAGCAGTAAAAAAAAAAAAAATAAATTAAAAAAACTGTTCAAGCAACTGTTCAAGATTTTTCTTTTTTGCTTAAGACAAATGTTTCAATTCAGAAATCCTTTATATTTGGGCCTTATATAATACACTGGACCTTTTTTGTGCAATGTAAAAGTGTCTACAGAAACAGCAATACTTTTCTATAAATATACCGTGATGACACAGGAATAACAGGCAAGAGGCAGAGAAGGCCCAACAATCTGAAAATACACTGCACACACAATTTTAGTCAAGAAAAAAAAAAAAAAAAAAACTCTCCTGTGTTACTGCTTCTGATATTATATGATACTGTAAAAATATAAAACTGCAATATTGACTATGTCAGTAAGACTACGAGGCCATGGACTAGTTCGTCAGCAGTCTCTATTTTTATGCATGACAGAAATAGTCAATTAGATTTGAAGCCTAACAGTGAAACTGAATAGATGGATGTTGATTTAATAACACTGTACATTTATGTTGAAAAGGATCAGCAGTATTAACACTTAGGATCATGAGTGTCAATCTCTATAGTATTACTGCTACCGACATGATTTCAGTAGGATATGAGATCGCTTCCATAAAACAGGGCTGAAAGGGTAAATTTACATTCCCAGTTCCCAATTGTGGAACAAACTCTACTTAAAGCTGTAGTGCACAGAATTTATTTATTTATTTATTTATTTATTTATTTTCCTGTTTAGATTGCTGCTCGGGCAATATTGTAGTGGTCAGCACTGTGTCAGGTCAGAATTTGTGGGAAATTTAAACACAAACACCTCAGCTCAGATGCATTCTACACACTCTAAATGAAAGAAGTATGGCTACAAAGTGACTGGCAGGAGCCACAGCTAATCAGAAGAGAGAGAGAGAGAGAGAGAGAGAGAGTAAACAAAGCAAACAGGCGTGAGAGAGTGAGAGAGCTGAATCCATGAAGAAATGGGATACAGGACTGATGGAGTCGTTTTTTTTTTCCTTTATTGAACATGTAAGGCATTTATATGCTCTGTAATTTGGAGGGAAGCTAGTGAAATATAGTCGGCCAATTTATTCTCATTATAGCTTTTATATAATTAACCAGTTGTTAAGCTGTTTAGTAATTTGCCTAGTGGCTAGCAGGATGAGTTGTGCATGTGTGCATTTTAAACTGGACATGAGCAATTTAACTGATACTTCTGTATTTATCTTATAAACTGTTTTGGCTAGCTCACTAACATAGGCCAGCTAATGGCTTAAAGATGATTTTGGCCCATTTGTTTCTGTACATTATGCATTTAAAACTTAACATAGTGTGTAAAACTTGCTTTTGTGTGTGTATTTTGTTTCATGTTTCATGTTTTTGTGTACTTTATGCATTTTAATAGTTATATCAGGCGAGTTGGTCGGTCGAAAAAAAAACTATGAAGGTGTTATTCTCATAGCACTTCTGTAAACCTGAAGGTTAGGCAATAACAGCAGTCACATTCTACACTACTAAATATTATTCTAGTGCATCGATGATGTCAATACTACTTAGCCAACCTATCTAGTGCATCTAATACGGTTTAGGACACAGTTCTGCATTCTCTTTGAATGTGTACTACTTGCAGCCATGATAATAATCTGGATGGTGGAGAAGGGTGTAGCACGGTGCACATTAGAAAACATTCTTCCGCATGTAACTCTCTACCAGGGAGGACGAAATTTAAAAATCTTTCATCCTGCAGCTTTAATGTCAGGTGAAACACCAGAAATCATATCACAAACATTATAAAGACTTGCATAGTAAATCAGAATGGACACAATTTCTGTAGAATGAACACTCTGGATAACTTCGACAGGATGCTTTAAAAATAAATAAATAAATAAATAATAAAAATAGGTGACATTTCCCTTTAACTAAGATCCATGTTTTCATTTCTTAAGTAATAACTTTATTCAATTTATTCATTTATCTTCAGTAACCACTTTATGCTGGCCAGGGTGGATCTGGAGCCTATCTTAGCAATATACCTTTTTTTTTTTTTTTTTTTTTAATATTATTATTTTTTTAACTTAAATGACATGACACAAATATAGCAATAGCTGGATTTACTGCTTAAACAAAGATATCCTCCATGTTGGATTTAAATCAGATACCAATTCAGAAGGTACATTGGTAAATCAGGCTTACACACAAAATAATAGAAGAGACTCTCCAAAGCTTTTGAGGATTTTATTTTCTAATTTAAAATCTGACCCTCCCCTGACATCCCTGCAAGAATTATGTAAAAACCCCTGTGAGCTTCCCCATTCTGTTTTGCTCAGTAGGACCTGACCTAGCTGCAATATCTCTGCCAAGAAAGAAACCACAGGCCTGTTAGAAACCTGAGATCACTCAAGTCACCTTATTCTACAGCCATACACCAGCTCCAGCTGTCACACAGACACACGGGGTTCAGAATTTAGAAAGCACCAGGAGAAGTGGATTAGCTTCCTATTTTACACCCCCAGGTAATCCAGGAAACACTGCTAAGCCTGTGCTAGCCACACTAAGCAACATTCATCTTCATGTCACGCAGCTATCTGGATGCAGTCCCTCTCACTGTCACTTTCTGCTCTTGCTCCGTTATCTAGCACCTAAACACCTCAGTGGACTCACACATGCACACACACATGCACACACACATGCACATGACACACAAACACTAGTTATGTCATGAGAGATAGAACATGAATGAATAATACAGGTAGTGTTGGAAGGATGGTGGCCTATATTTGCACACACACACACACACACACACACACACACACACACACACACACACACACACACACACAAAACAACTGAGGTAAAGGTTTGCATTAAATTATATTCTAAATCACACAGTTGCATTACATTTGGAAATATTCATGAGATTAATGGGGAAGCCGATCAAGCTCACACTTTTGAGATGCAATACTTGGAGAATGTGCAAATATATTCTAGCACCAATAAAATACCTACCTACACAGTAATTAATATAATGCCGAGGAACATTAGAAAGGTGAAATATGTGGAAATATGCTTTGATGTCTAACATGTTAACAGAATCAGTTGTTACACATACAAGGAATTTGTCTTCGTGAGTGCACATGTAACATATTAAACATACTAAACTGCCCAATTTACAAACATGCACAATGGTAGAAGAAATACACGAGGCACTGTATAACCTGAAACACAACCAACCCGCATCCACAATTGATATTGATCTGATAGGGTGCACTGTTTTAAATCCATGTTCTCATCGGGGGATTACATAAAACCTCCGTCATCGCATGTGGAACAAGCCAGCCTCCATTTCAGTCTCAAAAATACAGCTGATGGCACAAACACACGGACACCAACACACGCATTCACAAACACAAATGTACAAACATGAACACACTTTCTCTCTGGGGGGGGAAAAAAAAAAAAAAAAAAAAAAGGACATGCACAAACATGCTATTACAGTAGGGCTCTGTTTTATTGTATGATGAATATATGTGAGTGAGTGAGAGAGAGAGTGAGTAAGCGTACATAAGCGTGTGCGTGGGTGCGTATTTGTGAAATAAACTCCTTATACAAAGAGAATTCTGACCCAGCCAGCTGGGTACATAAGCTGCAACTGTGAAATCCAAATAATCCTTTACCACGCCAAGCCAAAGGAAGGGGGTGAGAGGAGAAATGAGGGGGAAAAACAGCAATTATCCCTGCTAAAATGTGTGTATGTGTGTGTCTCTGTGCGTGTGTGTGTGTGTGTGTGTGTGGGTGTGTGTGTGTGCGCGCTTAAGATAGCCAGGAGCCTCTGCTCTTTACTGAGAATGATATGCAAGACACCAGAATGGCAAGCCACTCAAAATAGCCAGAGAGCTTATGGCATTTAAAGCCACCCCACACTCTCAAAGCTGAACATACACTGAAAGACAAACAGCAGTGTGAGAGAGAGAGAGAGAGAGAGAGAGAGAGAGAAATAAATAAATGAGGCATAAGCAGACACAACCCTTACCTTCCATCATGATTGCAGATTTGCATTCCTCTATCTCCAAGAAGCCTGCAACGACAGGAGGAGGGGGAGAAGCCCCTGGTTAGCAGATGGAGAGCAAGAGAGGCAGCGCACCACGGCCGTGCTCGAGAGATTCCTAGCGGCTGTCGCCTGCCTAATGCTCGGCCGTGCGTGTTTAGGCCATGGATGCTGCTGCTGCTAGTCACTGCGGCTTTCATAGGATGCTCAAAGGGAGGAGGAAAAAAAAAAGCAAACCAGGCAGAGAGGGGAAGGGAGCAGAAGAGGGAGGGTGCTAGAGAGGGAGCGCGTGTGAGAGAGAGAGAGAGAGAGAGAGAGAGAGAGAGAGAGGGGGGGGGAGGGGGAGGGAGGGAGGTAGTGAAGGGAGGTTTGCTGATGTCACAGCCAATCCCTGAGGCGCTGTCATACGTCACACAGCACACAGCTCACAGCTTCTCTCAGCACCCTCACTGGGAATACACACATGCACCTACACACACACACACACACACACACACACACACACACACACACACACACACCTCATTATGGTGCCAGCTACCACCAGAACAGAACAGAATGGGATTAATGAAGTGAACTGAAAGATGCCTGCCCATGTTCCAAGTGCTTGTCCTTTCTGATAGACCTGTTTCTCACTCTCGCAGATGCATCGGCCCTGTCCTGAACCTCATAAAGCATCTTAAACCCCTAGACTAAGCATCTCATTTTCTTTGTACAAGGATCCACTGGCAGTCAACGCGGTGCCTTTTGCTCGCCATCTCGTATATCTTTCTCTCTCTTTCCAGCCTTCTCACTCTCTCTGGGCCTGGATAACAATCATCAATCTGGCGTCACATCAGAAACGCTCATGCCACTGTGGGAGGAGTCAGTGCAGACGACAGAGATGGACGGACACGTTAGGAGGGGAGGAGACACAATGAGAAAGGAAGGTGATTGCTTGAGGAGGTGGAGCTTTTATGGAGGATGTGCAGTAAACATGAAAGGGCGTGGGGTCTCGGGTGTACAATCTGATCGTCCTCGATCCATCATAAAGGCGTCGTCAAGACTTCAGAATTACCCTGGGATAGATGACTCCTAAAAATCCACTCACTGTCACATTTTAAGGGAATGATGCAATATTCTATGAAATATTTTGATGCCTCTTTCATCATATTGATGCATAATCATATCGGTTTTAAGTGATTAGATTTACAGGCTTGCCAAAATAAAATCAATAAACAGGGATTTGTATTTATATATGTACTGTTTTTTTCTCTTAAGCAAGATGCTGATTCACTCCAGGGCCTCGTTTTCCCCCACAGTCATGCTGTAGACCTAGGGTCGTCAACTAGTGGAGTCAGGATGTGGACCTAGCACTGTATTTTACCGGACCAAACCAAATACTTGAAAAAAAAAAAAAAAATACAGTAGCAGAGTAGATCAACATATGAAAAGAAAAAGCTGACTGTAGTTCTGCGACTAGTTTTCTAAACATGAACCAGCTCGGCTTCTGTAGCAGATTCTCTGCTGTGTCTTATCTTATCTAATCGCATACATTTTATGTAAACGATTTGGCTGAAGGCAGGTCATCAGACCAGAGACTAGCTGCAGGGTATTTAATAGTAATACAGGGTGTTTATAGTATTTAAAGTCATAGAAGAATGCATTTATTCTCACCACATCAAATACAAAACAGATGTGTCTCACCTGTTCAGAGTCCATGGCACTAGTCAAAAGTGGCACTATGAAGCCACTCTGAAACAAGACATCACCACGTCGAATTGTCTTACTGTACATATGATTAATGAACTAATCATTAATGGTTAAGCATTAAAATATAACGTGTCGCCATTCAGTCATGTTAGTCCCTTATTCCGGACTTTTGTAAGCAAGGAATTTTATGTACCTGGCTCTTTACAGAATACTATACTCTAGTTCTAGTCCATGTGACCATCTCTCTCCCTCCCATTTCCACCCACAATCCCTCGCTCATTCTTTGTCTGCCTAGATCATCCTCTATCTCAACAGTCGTAATGTGTCCTTTCTCCATGTTCAATCATGTGTAGGCCGGGCTGACTACATGTTTAATTAAGTAAGCAGACTCATCAGCAGACTCAATTTATCCACCATCTTCTATGTAATAACAGATGCCGTCTGTGTTTACCACCACCCTCCCCCCACCTCCATCCCCTCTTTGGCCAGACTCATCCCAGTGGGTGTGGGTGTGTTTGCGGGCTGGTGGTACCAAGATCAGGTTTCCAAATATGTCTGTGTTTGTATAGGTTTGTGTAATCATTCATTTGTGCAGTAAGGTCACTGATCGGTTTTGTATGCAAGAGTTTAAATTCACTCCTACATGGATAAAGAGAGACAGCTAAATAATGCACAATGCTAAACATAAGGTCACTAGTGGATGTGTAAGGGTGTACACAAGGGAATGATGCAGCAGAGCACACATAACCTACACATATGCTCGCATACGAGCGTGACAGTATAGAGAAGAAAGACAGCAAAGAAGGCATCTTTCTGGTGCTATGCTGCCATCTTCTGTTTTCAGAAAAAACGAAACCCATCATACAGGCTGCAAGTCTGATTTACTGATTGAAACTGATGAAGAAGAAAAACTGTCAGTGGAATTGGTGTATGTTTATTTTATGATCAGATTTGACCGAATTTGAATAAAATAGGCCATTTTCTTTTACATTTGCCATACATGATTTAAGTCACTTTAATTCATTCTGAACCGCTCAAGTAACTCAAGTTGCTTTAATAATCTGTTTTTTATGCAAGTTGCAGACCATAACACAAGGCATGAGAGTCTTTCTATTGTAACAATGACACTAGTTAACATGCATAAATTTAAGATCTGACACCCAACTGTGAGGCTGAGATCGTGACGAACGTGAAATTGGATTGATGTACATCGATCAGCCATAACGTTAAAAGTGAATAACATCGATTGTTTCATTAGGTGGCCTGGTCTGATGAATCATGTTTTCTTTTACATCATGTGGACCACCGGGTGCGTGTGCGTCACTATGGGAAGAAGGCAAGCCGGCAGAGGCAGTGTGCTGCTCTGGGCAATGTTCTGCTTGGAAGCCTTGGTTCCTGGCATTCATGTGGATGTTACTGTGACATGTACCACCTACCTAAACACTGATGCAGACCAAGTACACCCCTTCATGGCAACAGTATTCCCTAATGGCAGTGGCCCCTTTCAGCAGGATAATCCTCCTGCCACACTGCAAAAATTGTTCAGGAATGGTTTGAGGAACATGACAAAGAGTTCAAGGTGTTGACTTGTCCTACAAGTTCGATCGACATCTGTGGGATGTGCTGGACAAACAAGTCAGATCCATGGAGGGCCCACCTTGCAACTTATAGGGCTTAAAGGATCTGCTGCTAACGTCTTGGTGCCAGATACTACAGCACACCTTCAGAGGTCTTATAGAGTTCATGCCTCAAAGGGTCAGAGCTGTTTTGGCGGCACAAGGGGGACCTACACAATATTAGGCGGGTGGTTTTAATGTTATGGCTGATTGGTGTAAATGTTGCATGAATTACAATTTGCCTGTTCCAACAGATCTGTATCGGATTTCAGTACCACATATAAAAGTGAACCCAACTGTGACCCAACTTTGAGCGCAAAGTGACTGTTTACCCTCCTCCCCTCAGAGACGAGCTACAATAGGCTTAGGAATAGCTTCTTTCCCTCTGCTGTCACACTTCTGAATTCTGCGCTAAAGTGCTAACCCACCCCCAAAAAAACAAAAAGCTTACGCTATTTGCACCAGGACTATATACTATTTTGCACAAAGGCTATACATACTATTCTGCACAAGGACTACTTGTGGTTTGGCGCATACAGAGAGGTAGCCATATGGAAAAATACCACATGCCCACGGTTAAATATGGTGGTGGCTCTTTAATGGTTTGGGGCTGTTTTTCTGCCAGAGGACCTGGACATTTTGTTAGGATACATGGCATCAGATATTAAATGAAAACCTGACTGTCTCTGCCAGAAAGCTTAAAATGGGCCGTGGTTGGATCTTCCAGCAGGACAATGATCCAAAACATACATCAAAATCCGATCCCTTGCCATATATTCTCCAACCTCATCAGGCATTATAGGAGAAGACGCAGAGCTGTTATCTTGGCAAAGGGAGGTAGCACAAAGTATTGACTAAAATGGTGCCAATAATTGTTGCACACCTATATTTAACAATTTATTTTTTGGATAAATCTGTGTTTTGTTTGCAATTGTTTGATATCCATGACAGCAGAATATTTCTCACAGCCTTCTTTGCTCATATTTACCAAGGGTGCCAATATTATTGGAGGGCACTGTACATAGTATTTTGCCCATGGACTATTTACACTGTTTGCACAAGGATTATTTATTACTACTGCACTTTCTGCTCTGCATAACTGTTACAGTTTACAACTGCTACTGCTGTCCATAAGCTTGAACCTTACTTCTACTGTAAATACGTTATTTAAATGGTCATTTTTACTGCTATTTGCATTTCATTGTCTCTGTACGTGTTGTACTGATCACTTTTTGCTTATGGTTTTGCGTAAGTTGCTTATGGTCAAATCTGATTGTAAAACAAGCATGCACAAATTCCACTGCCCATTTCCTTATTCATCAGTTTATCTTATCTGCATCTGTTTGGAGAACACACTGTTATGAAAAACACAGATCTGTATCGTATGAGGAAGAAGATAAATTGCCTGTTTTACAAGATTTTAAAACTATTATTGAGTAGCAGAAAATATTAACGAATTACATTTTCAAATTTTGCATTTAAATTCACATTGTAATTAACTCATATTTTGCCCTTTTTACACAAGTTATGTAAGTTGGTGCATAATGATGAGGCAAACAGGTCTGGGGTGAATATCCAGACAAAAATGATCCAATCTACCCTAAGAATTCTGAATCAGAAGCACATCATCCCCCATGGCAAACAGGTCTGGGGAGAATTTATAAAGACATCAAGATGAAGACATCTGGGACTTACCCCAGCCAAATGGGCTTAGCAATTTAAGGGTTGCAGTGAGGGGAAAATCTGACTATAACTACATATGGGCCCAACAAATAGGCTGTGACTGCTGTGTTGCTGAAGCAACAGCTTGGTTTGTTTGGAGATGCCATGTATATTGACATCTAGATAGTCTCAGAGACATTCTGGACAGACTCAAAGCGGCAGTGAGCAAGGCTACACTGAACTCATGTGTTGGAAAGACTACTTTGAAGTACTTCTAAACCTGAGGGAACAAGCCTCTTAAGCAGACCTAATACAGGCCTCTGGGGTGGTACCATAGGACTGACAAACACCATGAAATGGTGTAGTGTGTCAATTATCAGGGTAAAACACTCATTAGCTTTCACTGGAATGGACCAATATTCTGATAGTCATATATTTGCCAATTCAGTCTACAGTTGTCTAAACTTTGAGAATGCATATAAGCGTGTCCCCAAAATCCAAAGAGTTCTGGAACAGATGCCTTGGGACTATAAGTTGCTGGGACTAGTACCACGTGCCTTTCAGTCCCGATACATTTGGAATACAAAATGTGTCCACATACACAGCATTAAATCAAGCTTATTCAGTGTAGGCACTGGACTCCTTCAAGGTCATGCCTTCTCACTTCTCCTCTTCATAATTATCATGAACAAGATATCAAGGTGTAGCCAATGACAGGAGGGAATCAAAGTGGCATCTCTGTTGATCTCTCTGGCTACAGTGGAATGATTTGCACCATAGTTTGAAGCATCACCTCCAAATCAGGTAAAGAAGGAGAACTTACTCCAAGCGGAGAAAGCTTAAGGATCTCACTCTAAGCTTAAGGATCTTAGGCCAGGGTTACACTTGGAGTATGACTATGTCACAAGGCAAGGCAAGTGAAGATTGCAGGAGTCTGGGTGTCTCTTTTGACCATTTTTTGTTTTTATTAGTTCTAATAACTAAGATGCATATGTGATTATATATGGTATTTTAATATACAGTTCTATTGTTATAAAATCAAACAAATGAACTGTTCTTTAGCTTTCACATAAATATAAAGTGTATGCTCCAGAGCAAAATATTCAAATAAGGTTATAGTAAAACAAGAATATCTTCATAATCTTGTCACAGTTAGCTAACTGCTAAAATCACATTAAAAGAGGCAAAACAACAAACTTGTCTGTACTTGCAATAAAACTGCCTACCTGCAATTATATAGAAGCAGTCAGTAACAAACTCCCCAGGTTTCTACAGCAGTCCTGTCTGCACAGGACAGAACAGTGGATGTTGCACTGGAATCGCACAAGGAGAAAACAAAACCTGCAACAGAGGGGAAAAGGGGACATTTTGTCTGTCTGATAGACACAGAAACAAAAATATTCCATAAAAATGGTTAACACACTTATATCGGCCTAATGTTACAAATATTTCACAGTTAAAAATTGCTTCAGTTTATCTGGGTGCGATTAGATTTACAAGGAAAAATTAGACGAAAGTGTTTAGAAGGTCATGATGTCTGCCACCTGCTGTTTCATGTTTGTCATTACATCTGATCTATCTTCCAGCAGTGTTTCCTGCTCTGTGCTCATTTTAACCTCATTAAGGACTGAAGGGTTCAGGAAGCAACACAGCACCAAAACACAATAAAGACATTATTCCCCAACAATAGAGAGTATGCGTATTTCAACCAAGCACAACTCAACCTACTTACTTACCCTAAAACGATAACGCATTTTTTTTTTTTAATGCATCAGTGCACATTTGACTGCAGACCTGTTAAACTGTAGGAACATATTAGTGCATTAGAGACAGGTAACTTCTCTTCTTGAATAATACCCAAGAAGAAACCTATTGCTACATGCACAAACTTGCCCAGTCATGGGACTGAGCCTTTAAGCTGTATAGGAAAGGCTTTCCGCTGGTTCCACACAGTTAATTCAGGAAATGTCACACAAATTGCATGCAACCTGAACTAAAAAAATGTTTCAAAATAAATAAGTATTTAGGTGTTTCATACGTGGACACATTTATAAATGTCACAAAACTCAAGGAAGCCATACATTTTAGACATTCATATCAATATTTATGTACCCCATATAAATTATTTTATCACTGAACTGACTTCTTTACTCACTTATGAAGCACTATCTGCTGTCTTGCTGTACTTGCATTCGTGTACAGACAGGTGATAAAACAAAAACCAACGTAAAGTGTCTTAATACGGTGTTGACCTACCACAAGCTGCCAGGACAGCTACAATAGATTCAACAAGTCTCTGGAACTGTACTGGAGAAGATGAATAACATTCTTCCAAAAGATATTCCCTTAGCTGATATTTTGATGATGGTGGTAGAGAACACTGATGAACATGTCACTCCAAAATTTCACATACCGTAACTGTGCAAAAGTTTTAGGCACCTTTTTTTTTTTTTTTTTTAGTATAAACTTTGTTATAGATCTTTTTTTTTTTTTTACTTTATGACTTCTACATTATCAAGTCAGTACAAAAAAAAAACATTTTAGATTCCCAAACATTAGTTTTCTAGCACAAAATTAAATGTTACAGAAAAATGTTTGTATGTCATTAAAGAAAGCAGCATGTTACGTAAGAGACACTTTTCAGACAGAAAACACAATGAAGGCTGCTGGGTTTTGCTGCAAAAATAAGAAGCGAGTGTGAAAGTCAAAGTCTCCAGAAGAACTGTGGCTGGTTCTGCAAGATGCTCAATAAAACTTACCAGCTCATTTCCTTATAAAACTGCACACACTGTACCGGAGACTACTATTTTTATTTTTGTCACACCAAATATTGACTTTGTTTCATTAACTACTGTTTACTGTATTTTTTCTAATGTAGAAACATTTAATTTCATTATTTTGAAGGCATCTTTGCTCTACAGCATTTCTTTGCATGTGCCTAAACCTTTTGCACACTACTGTAGGTGTTCAACTGGGTTGAGATTCGGTGACTATGAAGGCCATAGCATATGATTCACATCAATTTCATCCTCCATGAACCATTCAGTAAGCCCTCATGTCCTATGAATGGGGCAGAGTAATTTTGGAAGAGACCAAGTTGTAAACTGCCGTTATCCAAATTTTCCTAAATTCCCTGCATTTGAAAAGGTTAACATGTTTAAAACATGTTTACATTCACTAACAGAGTGAATAATAACTTAAGATACTTAAAACATCTACAACGTAAGTCAGTGATTGATTAAATATGATAAAATGTTTGCAAAAGTAAATTTGTAACAATAATTTGACACCATTGTGTCAGCGATAAGTGAAGTGTGAGATAATGATCTTTTATCTCTCCTGTCTCCTCCCTCACCCCTCCCACTCTTTTTGACCTACTTATTGGGCAGACATTCCTGCTATATCCGATAGATGGCACACAGATTCTGGGTGCAGAACTGATTCATCTGCCTAAAAACATCTAGCAGCAGCTGCACAAGTCCTGCCACACACACACACACACACAAAGAGTTTGGGGGGGTGGGGGTGTGCATCTGTCCAGCAGTAATTGTGAGTTAAAGGACTGATTATTATTACGAGATTGGCGCAGAAGTTCAAAGCCCCTTTAATGTGCTGCAGGGATTAAGTGTTGCTCTGAACATTGCCTCGTGACCAAGTCAACCCGTGGCCACAGTCTACAAAGGACAAAGGAAAGGTGTTCATGAATCGACACGAAGGATCATTCATCAAACAGCAAGAGTGAATGAGAATAGTTCACTGTAATTTTGTAAAATGCTTGTAAAGTTTTTCAGAATTGTTCTAGAAAAGCTAGCAAAAATATATATTCCAGTAGCTTGAAACAAAAGTTGAGCTTTAGCCTCATAAATAAATAATAATATCTAATAATTAGTTATAATAAAATTGACAAAAGTTATACTGAGAGCCTGATGACCTTTATTACAAATAGGCAGGAAGTGCACCAATTCCTGAGTGTTTAAATTAAGTGATTAATTAAGTCATAAAGTAAATTAATCTAGAAAGTTATTCAATTAAGTAATTCCTACTTTGTGTACAGTGCTCCCAGGATTGGCTCTGGATCACCAGGATAAAGTGTTTACTGAAGATGACTGGATGAATGAAAAAAAAACCCATACAATTAATGGGATAGTTCACCCAAAAATGAAAATTCTGTCATCAATTATTCACCCTCATGTCGTTCCAAACCCATAAGACTTTCGTTCATCTTCGGAACACAAATGAAGACATTTTAATGAAACCTGTGAGATTTCTGTCCCTCCATTTACAGTCCAAATAACCAAAAGTTTCAAGCTCCAAAAAGTTCATAAAGGCATCGTAAAAGTAATCCATGTGTCCCCAGTGGTTTAATTCCAATTTTATGAAGCGATACGAATGCTTTGTGTGCACAAAAAAAACCTAAAATTAAGTCTTAAATCCCTTTAAGCACATACACTATATGGTCAAAAGTTTGTTGACACATGACCATCACATCCACATGTATTTTTGAACATCCCATTCCAGAATTAGTCCTCCTTTGCTATTATAATAACTGCCACTCTTCTGGAAAAGCTTTACATTAGATTTTGGAGCATGACTGTAGGGATTTGTGCTCATTCAGCCATAAGAGCATTAGTGAGGTCTTGTACTGATGTCATGTAAGGAGGCCTGGGGTGCAGTCGGCATTCCAGTTCATCCCAAAAGTGCTCAATGGGGTTGAGGCCAGGGTTCTGTGCAGGCCACTCGAGATCTTCCACACCAACCTTGGCAAACCATGTCTTCAAACTCTGTGGCAACAGTCTGGGGAAGACCCACCTATGGATGTGATGATCAGGTGTCCACATACTTTTGGCCATATAGTGTGTGTGTGTGTGTATATATATATATATATATATATATAGTATTGTAACTTTATGTTCACAATATAGCACTTTTTATATGTGACCTCATTAAGGGCCATATCACTCATCCCTACTCCACACAAATCAACCCATGACATCAACAAAGGAAGTCCTAATTGCTTCGTAAATTCATCGTCTGGGTCACCTCCTTTTGGGTTGCAAAGGGGAAGGAAGGCTGCTGATGAGGGTGTGTGAGCATGCGTGATGGCTCGTGCCAGCCTTCTGCAGAGCATTGCTGGCCAAACAGCACGTAGGCACAGGAGAAGACCAGACGTGTAGGACTCTAATCTGTGCCATCACATTATGCCAAAGTCGCTGGAGGAATGTTGTTTTGGGCTAAAGGGCCGCTCCCGCAATCATCACCGCTGATCACCAACGGGTGTGTGTAGTGTTAGAGAGGCATGTAGGGGCTTTCCGCAAACTCGGTCACGTTCCACAGCTAGCCTTGTTTTGCACAACAGAGTGTGACGTGAGCTAGTGAACATGAAGTTGTTACACGATGCAGGCTTATTTGAAAGAGTGCCAGGATAATGATCAGGAGAGTCATAAGTAATGTAAATGGAAAACTTAATGCAGTCAGAAAGTTTACATTTGCTACCAATCTGCAGAGGGCTATACTGAAAAAGAGTGGCTTATAATGCTAAAAAGCCCATGCCTGTCTTTTTTTTCCCTTCTTCTTTGGATCAGAGCAATGTACCTTTTACTACAGTTCAAATGTAGCAGAGTTGAATGAATTCTGTAAAGAGAATAGTCTGTACATTGTTCACTCATTACTAGGCATAAGCCAGTATTACATTCTCTTAGCACTATAATGACCTAAAAACCTATTATTAGGTTTGCAATAATATCACAATATTACATTTACTTTGTATTTTTGTAACTTAATCCAGTCCTATGTTTTGGTTACACAAAAACATGATCAGCTACAAAGTGATACCTAGTGGAATTTAATCCAAATCTAATGTAATTTCATTTTGTCATTCTTGATCTAATACTACTTAATCTATTCACTCCTGATTTAACTTAGTAATTTCTGATAACTAGATTACTGTAGGTCTTGAATCTCCATTAAATGTAATTATTGGTAAAAAACCTACTTTGTCAAAAATCATTTTGAATTCTGAAATCGGATTTTAGAGCTCCGTAATATTATGTCTATTCACATACTTGACGTATCAAACAGTCATGAGATGTCACCATGATGCAGCAGGTTTACTTGATAAGGCAAAAGAGTACAATTAAAACTATATACATAAGTATTATAAAATACTTTTACTTTTAATACTTTTAATTTAAACATAATTAGCTATATTTCTTATTAGCGTTAATAGTTGCTCATGTTATTTTATACAAGGCACACATACACACACTGATTCATACAGGGGCAATTAGCATAGCCAATCCACTTACCACCATGTTATTGATAGGTGGGAGGAAACCGGAGAACCCAGAGAAAACCCACGTGGGCACGTGGAGAGAACATGCGAAACTTCACATGGGCAGTAATTTCAGCTCAGTATCAAACGACACTGGATTGTGAGGTGGAAATGCTACCTGCTGAACCAGCATGACTATTTTTTCTTCTTTATTTTTGCTCCATTTTGCCGATTTAGACACTGCGTTTCTTGTTTATGCTTTGCTACATATTTAGCCTTTCATTAAACACCCATAAAAATTCCTTGTAAGGCACACAGTAACCGAGCTGTTAAATCATCATCGTGTCTTACGTACAGTAGAATCAGAGAGCTCAGGAAGTAAGCGAATATGCTGTCAAGGCATTTTTACAGCAATAGCTCCTGTCTACTCTTCTCACTCTGCTGGGCAGACTATGACCTTAACAGGAGAGACACGGAGTGCACGTAAACCAAGACTTCGTTTGAACAATGCCTCTTTCTTTTCAGAAAAAAACATGTGCTCAAATCATGAAGGTCAACAGAACACACTGCTGTCTAAATAACAAAAAATTCAAGCATACGGGGAAATTCTTTTCGTTATTAAAAAAAATGTTCACTATAACAATGTAGGTGCATGTAAGGATATGAAACACGATGGGACGTGATGTTATAGGAAAATAATCCATGGTGTTGTGTAAGGCGCTCTCTCTCTCTCTCTCTCTCTAGAAGTTAATAAGACAAAAATCAGTGCAGCTTGTCATGTTATAGAGAAACCAGAAAGCGCAAAGTCCTCCGTCCTGAAGATTCTTGCGTGGCAGAACTGACCTCTCCCTCCATATATGTTAAATAAACTTTTTTACAGTGATTATACATTTTTGAATGATTATATATTTTTCTTTGTTAAACAACAGCATGGTTTTTGTAATTAAACTTAGACTATGTGGAGCATCGGTCATACAAGTCCCTGTAAATGAGCTGTTATTCTAGAAATGATAATATATTAGAACAAGATCATTAATTAATATGATTATGTGATTTGAATTACAGCCAGTACTATCAGGGCCACTGTTATAGAAAAGTAATCAACACCTTCAGATCCGAGAATTCAAAAGGTATTTAAAAAAAACAACAACAAAAAAAAAAAAAAAAAACATTAAAACCTAGTATGGACCAAAGTACCTCACTTGTGGCATCCATTTGTTGCAAGAACATATTGGTGTTAAAAATTTAAAAAAAAAAAAAAAAAAAACCCATGCCACCTTCTCCGTTAACAAATTTTCCCCAAGGTAAACAAAACCCAAGTCCACATATTCACATGGAAGTGACAGATTTAGTTCTTTCAGACTTCAAGGGAAGTTTCACCCAAGACACATTTTCATATATGTTGACCAAATTATTTTGTTAGTGACGTGGAGTGAAAAGGCTTCTTTGAAGCACGAGACTACTTTCCAAGACCAAGAACATGAAATGAAACAAACCAGCCTATAAAAACGTCATACAAGGCTCAGATGATGTTAAGCTTCTCCTAGCAGTGCAGTCAAAATACTGAACTTTTCAGCGATATACTTAATCTTTAAACCATCACACAACTCCAAACTTACTGCTTACGTTCTTTAAAGAAAGTTTTAAAAACTGCACCACTGAGGCCTGTTGTCATTTGCAGATTTAACAGTAACTTTAAGCTTTACTTGTAACCATTGTAAAAAATTTCAAGCCTTCCCACAACGCTGGTATATGTAACATTTTTTTGCATGGTAGTCAAATATCAATTTGCTTACATATACCTAGTTAATTATTGTAAAAAAAAAAAAAAAAAAAAAAGTTTGCACAAATATTTCACAGCTGAAAAAAATCTGTTTGCTAGCTAGTGGAATTATGAGTTGTGCGTCAATCAGACACAGATTGTTGCTCAATAAACAGGCACATCCCTGCTGTTTTCCCTCACTTCTCGGAACAGAAAAATACGATGTATTCAAGTAACTTGGTCCAGTTCCTGACTTCACCACATACATCATTTCAGGAAAGTAATGGCTGGATGTTTGTATAGCACTTTTATGCCACAAATCTGCATTAAGCCCATCCTATTTTTACATAATCTCCCATAGGTTACATTAGATAAACATAAGCACCCATTTTGACTCAATAAAGCTAATACATTTACAGTTATGTCTTGTAATGTAGCCATTACACTATAAGCTGCCATTTGTACCTGCTCTTAGTGAATAGACTGTACAGGATATCATTCACAAACATCCAAAAAAAAATAAAAAATCTCAAAATGAGTGTGCTTCTGTTACTTATATTAATTTATTCTTATTAAAATATGTTAAGTTCAACAGTTTCATTTCACAAATGATGGCCAGTGAAGTAAATGCTCAGAATGAGAAAGTGGAAAAGTTAAGCTTGTTACCCCTCTCTTAATATAGACTCTCTTGAGAGGGTCTTACTTTAGCCCTTCTAATGATGTCATTATGGTTCATATACGTTTTTGAATGTGTGCGTGTGTGCGTGCGTGTGTGTGTGGGTGCATGTGTGTGCGGGTGCATGTGTGTGCGGGTGCATGTGTGTGCGGGTGCATGTGTGTGCGGGTGCATGTGTGTGCGTGCGAGCGAATGAGAGAGAGAGAGAGAGAGAGAGAGAGAGAGACTCATTCATACCAGCCTATATATCCAGAGGGGAGTTCAGGCCCAAATAAACATGGCAAATGTTTTCTGAAATCAGCTCCACATCTGCAAATATCTCTACACCACTCGTCTGCTTTTCTCCGCCCTCGCCTTCTCTTTACCTCAGGCAACCTAAAACATATATACCTATAAGATTAGCAATAAAACTGGTTCAGATGTACAACAAAGACCGTATTAATTGCAAAATTTTAGCACCAGTGTACAGATTCAGTCATTTAGTTAGACAACTAAGAGGACCAAATCTTAGCCTTTAAAAGTCTATCAAAACTATTCAGAAAAGCTGTTTTCTATTGTTTAGTCGTTAAAAAGATAAAAAGCTACTTCACTATAAAAATGAAATACTATTGCTTATTTAATAGGTTGCAGCACAAATTTATAATAATAATGATGATGCACTTTGTTCACACAGCTGATAAAGAACTTCTGTCCGAAAATGTATTTATCTGGGAATTTTGTGTACCACGATTAATCTTTACTACATTCACTAACATTACTGAAGTACACGGCAGTTCCTTCCTTGATTTTTTAAATTTATTTTAGATATAAAGTATAGTGGAAAGCCGGCACAGTTGTGTCATGGCACCCTTGTAACACACTTGTTTTAGTAAATGAAAACATGCAACTGCAAGTATCTCCACATCTGTTTACTGTCTGTCTTTTTTTTCTCTTTTTCTTCTTTTTTTTTTTTTTTACCACTTCCTGTAAATCCATTTCCAATTTCCTAATTTCACTCAGAAACCATGGAGGGTGAAAATGCTTGCATTCAGCTGCAACAAATGTCATATTTCCTTAGCAATGTATACCCTGATAGCAGTACACCATTACACTTCTCCTCCCAACAAGTCCTCATTCTTAATACTAAGAATTTTACGTTCGACTAAAGGAAAAAGTGGAAACTATTGCTTTAATCGTTTCTCCCATGATGTTACTGAAGAACACTCTTCTTTCATTCACCCCTCGCACTCTCTCTCTCTTATAGCACTATAAAAAAAGAGAGAGAGAGAGAAAAAAAATCTACTGTAATTTGGGTTGTGCGTATGCAATGACGAAGATATGCTCCAGAGCTACCTGCATGACGCACTTAACTGGGTCTCTCTAATGGATGTACAGCTTCCTCAGCGAACTTAACTGACAGTGAGCTTACACTTTTAGATGAGGCCTACTTCTACTACGTGTCCCTCTGAGGATCCTGCCATGCTAACGTTAGATCAAGCCTCCTGGTTTTGGAGCTTTTCTCTGAGATACTGGAGAAAGACCTCCTTAAGACATGCTGGGGAATGGATATGTAGGGCACCCCTACACACGAAACCGACACAGTGAAAGAAATAAGACTGCGCCTACACTACGCTGTAGTCAGTAAATGCTTTAATATGAGCACTACACACACACACAGCAAATGAAGCTGCCATATATGAAGGTTGTTTTTTCTGCAGATGGGTGATTTGACCTGATTGAGGGTCAGCCATCTGTCACACCGAAATCTTTTTTCCAGAATCTTGATCAGAGTATAACTGTGAGTCTACACATACTGACAGGTGCTGCATAGCATACGAGTAGTTTTTCATAACTGCTGCAATTAAAAGTCAATTCAAGGTCAAGCCTTCTCTTACATGATGACCCACTCATGGGTAATGATACACCTGCTCAGTGTGGATCCTCATAGTGTCATAGCTGTGGTACGTTAATCAAGAGGGATATGACCACATGATGAAGTGCAGTGGGAGAAGGATGGAACACCAGAGAGGTCAGGAGGTAAGAAGAACCTTCTAAGTTGCAATGGACGGTGGTGCAGTAAGTAGCATTGCAATGTGCGTGCATGGTGCCCTGTGATCCAGAATGTATTGCCCATCATCACAACACCAACTGAGGGAAAATAGTAGTTTTTACTTCAAATTAAACTGTTTCACAAAAACATATTTTTTTAATTTAGAAGTTAGTAGAAGCAGCCAACAACTGCTCAACCATTTTCCCCTCCTCTTCTAGCCTAAAACTCTGGATCTTTAGGTTGTACTAACTAGCTCACTGGTCCATCATTGGCGTTTTTTAAATTACACATTGCACTGTTATACCTTGAGCATTTAGGAGAGGATATTCATCCTCATGGACAGCCTGTTTATTAGAGATCAGCCCAACAGCAGCTGCAAACGAGTGACTGGGTCAGCAAAGGGTGAGCAGGCAGTATGAGCACTATGACGTACATAAGGGCTTGGATTGCATTACGGCCCTTTTGCTGCATGACAGTGACATGACCCCAGCATGGAATCGTATTGCGTCAAATGAACTGGTAACTCTTCCATTTCAACTGCAGGAGTCTTGATTCAATATCACTTACATACCCGTCATTATGTAATATTTTCTTTCTGCAGCTGTTGAAAGCTTTCTAAGCAAAATGCTGTCTAACAGTGTACTGTTACCCTTTGACGCCAGAGCTCATGCACAGGATCTGATCATTTGACTATCTCATTCTTTCGCACAGTCGCTCCAAGAGACAGCTGCCTTTCCCTTAACCTCACCACCCTCCTTCTTTTGGCAACTTCTTGGCAACTTCATGAATTCCTTTAATGTGAACCATTGCATGCGTGTGTAACAAATTTTAACAAGCTGTTAGATTCTCTCAAGTGTGTGTCATTTGAAGCAGATCACCATGGTACTGACTTCAACAGACCCCCCATCACCGACCTCAGGCCTAAGTCCAGTGAAAACAAGAACAAGCTATTCAAACCAGACTGATAATTTTACTACATTTGCTAAAGTTTCCTTAATATTAATATTAAAAATATTACCTGACATAGTAATAAAACAGCAATGTAGTACAGGTGCTTCTTAATAAATTAGAATGTCGTGGAAAAGTTCGTTTATTTCAGTAATTCAACTCAAATTGTGAAACTCGTGTATTAAATAAATTCAATGCACACAGACTGAAGTAGTTTAAGTCTTTGGTTCTTTTAATTGTGATGATTTTGGCTCACATTTAACAAAAACCCACCAATTCACTATCTCAACAAATTAGAATATGGTGACATGCCAATCAGCTAATCAACTCAAAACACTTGCAAAGGTTTCCTGAGCCTTCAAAATGGTCTCTCAGTTCGGTTCACTAGGTAAGCCACAAACATTCATTGCCAAAGAAGATGGCCGTTCACAGAGTGCTGTATCCAAGCATGTTAACAGAAAGTTGAGTGGAAGGAAAAAGTGTGGAAGAAAAAGATGCACAACCAACCGAGAGAACCGCAGCCTTATGAGGATTGTCAAGCAAAATCGATTCAAGAATTTGAGTGAACTTCACAAGGAATGGACTGAGGCTGGGGTCAAGGCATCAAGAGCCACCACACACAGACGTGCCAAGGAATTTGGCTACAGTTGTCGTATTCCTCTTGTTAAGCCACTCCTGAACCACAGACAACGTCAGAGGCATCTTACCTGGGCTAACAAGAAGAAGAACTGGACTGTTGACCAGTGGTCCAATATCCTCTTTTCAGATGGGAGCAAGTTTTGTATTTCATTTGGAAACCAAGGTCCTAGAGTCTGGAGGAAGGGTGGAGAAGCTCATAGCCCAAGTTAGTTGAAGTCCAGTGTTCAGTTTCCACAGTCTGTGATGATTTGGGGTGCAATGTCATCTGCTGGTGTTGGTCCATTGTGTTTTTTGAAAACCAAAGTCACTGCACCCGTTTACCAAGAAATTTTGGAGCACTTCATGCTTCCTTCAGCTGACCAGCTTTTTGAAGATGCTGATTTCATTTTCCAGCAGGATTTGGCACCTGCCCACTCTGCCAAAAGCACCAAAAGTTGGTTAAATGACCACAGTGTTGGTGTGCTTGACTGGCCAGCAAACTCACCAGACCTGAACCCCATAGAGAATCTATGGGGTATTGTCAAGAGGAAAATGAGAAACAAGAGACCAAAAAATGCAGATGAGCTGAAGGCCACTGTCAAAGAAACCTGGGCTTCCATACCACCTCAGCAGTGCCACAAACTGATCACCTCCATTCCATGCCGAACTGAGGCAGCAATTAAAGCAAAAGGAGCCCCTACCAAGTATTGAGTACATGTACAGTAAATGAACATACTTTCCAGAAGGCCAACAATTCACTAAAAATGTTTTTTTTTATTGGTCTTATGAAGTATTCTAATTTGTTGAGATAGTGAATTGGTGGGTTTTTGTTAAATGTGAGCCAAAATCATCACAATTAAAAGAACCAAAGACTTAAACTACTTCAGTCTGTGTGCATTGAATTTATTTAATACACGAGTTTCACAATTTGAGTTGAATTACTGAAATAAACGAACTTTTCCACGACATTCTAATTTATTGAGATGCACCTGTATATAAAAGAAATAGCCCCTGCAAAAATGACTAAAATGGGTAATCTAGTAAAGAAATCTAAATTTAAAAAGTACTGACATCAAAATTTTACATTGTTCAAATGGGAAAACAGTAGGGTTTTTTAACCCGTTTGTTTTACTACCACTGTACAAACAGGCCAGCATTCACAACAGTCAAGGACAAAAACAGCAAAGCAGATGTCTATTCAAGAACAAGGGTATGTGGCAAAAACAAAGCACTTTTTTTTTTTTTTTTTTAAATTATTGTGAGGTTTGACATCATAACACAAAAACAAAACTGCTTTTTTTCTTTCTTTTTTTTTTAGCAACACACCTAATCAATTCAAACCACACTTTCTTTTTTACATTAAACAAAGTGTATATCCACCCTGGACTTACTGGCCAAGTACACATCCACCCTGGGCTCCTACACCAAGTACACATCCACCCTGGGCTCCTACACCAAGTACACATCCACCCTGGGCTCCTACACCAAGTACACATCCACCCTGGGCTCCTACACCAAGTACACATCCACCCTGGGCTCCTACACCAAGTACACATCCACCCTGGGCTCCTACACCAAGTACACATCCACCCTGGGCTCCTACACCAAGTACACATCCACGCTGGGCTCCTGCACCAAGTACACATCCACGCTGGGCTCCTACACCAAGTACACATCCACCCTGGGCTCCTACACCAAGAACACATCCAGCCTGGGCTTACTGGCCAAGTACACATCCATCCTGGGCTTACTGGCCAAGTACACATCCATCCTGGGCTCCTACACCAAGTATACATCCACCCAGGGCTCCTACACCAAGAACACATCCACCCAGGCCTCCTACACCAAGAACACATCCACCCTGGGCTCCTACACCAAGAACACATCCAGCCTGGGCTTACTGGCCAAGTACACATCCACCCTGGGCTCCTACACCAAGTACACATCCACCCAGGGCTCCTACACCAAGAACACGTCCAGCCTGGGCTTACTGGCCAAGTACACATCCATCCTGGGCTTACTAGCCAAGTACACATCCATCCTGGGCTCCTACACGAAGTATACATCCACCCAGGGCTCCTACACCAAGAACACATCCACCCAGGCCTCCTACACCAAGAACACATCCTCCTTGGGCTCCTACACCAAGAACACATCCTCCCTGGGCTTACTGGCCAAGTACACATCCACCTTGGGCTTACTGGCTAAGTACACATCCACCCTGGGCTTATGAGTCAAGTACACATCCACCCTGGGCTCCTACACCAAGAACACATCCAGCCTGGGCTTACTGGCCAAGTACACTTCCACTCTGGGCTCCTACACTAAGAGCACATCCACCCTGGGCTTACTGGCCAAGTGGCCAAGTACACATCCACCTTGGGCTCCTACACCAAGAACACATCCTCCCTGGGCTTACTGACCAAGTACTGTACACATCCACCCTGGGCTTACTGGCCAAGTATACATCCACCCTGTGCTCTCTAGACCAAGTACACATCCCACGTTCTAGGGTCCACCCCATCCTGTACTTCTAGACTGAGTGCACAATGATATTGGGCCTCTACTCCAAATACATCTTGCCTTTCAAGAAAACAGACACGCACCATACGGTTCTAGACCAAGTGCATGTGCAGCCTGCATCTCACCCTCTGATGATCTCTGGTGATGATGATGAGGAAGAGGAGGACAGGAGGATGACACAATAGGATTATCTCCCACTGAACAAGCAATAAGCGAAGTGACAATGAAAGTGTGAGATGCCGGTAACAATCCATGAAGGTCATTTTGTAATATTAAAATGAGCAAGAACCTCACTATAATTTGAACCCAAAAGCCTGGTACTCGTAGGCTAAATCTGTGAATAGACCGTTACCTGGTGTGTTATCTTTTACGAAATCGTTGAGCTCACACAACTGATCATATAATCTTTTCCGGTTCCAGCTCAGGTGTGAACAAACAGCACAGTTCCCCCTCAAACAAGCGAGTATACGACCTGGTCGCGGGTTTATTCGTTTTAACACCTCGTTATTTCAGAAATGAACTTTGCGTTTGAGCAAAACACAACGCTGGGTTGCAATAAAATTGAAACAATAGCGATTATCGTTCATTTCCGGATTTACCTGAGTAAACTCCCCTGCCCCGGTGTCTCAGCTCTGACTTCACAAACAAGGAAGCGTTTCGACGCCCAGTTCATTAAAAGCGGCGAGACCGTGAGCAATTAAGCGAATGACAGTATATTCACCCTGGCTTCGTCAAACTAACGTTCTCCTTTCGTTCTGGTGTAAGATATTGAACTAATCCTGTCAATTTTAGATTATAGATATTATTTCCTGTCTTTCACACCAATCTGGTTGCGGCCGGAACGAGGCGCGCGAGCGTGTAGCTTACAGCAGGAGTTTAAAGCGGGCCAGGAAATCTACATTCATCACTTTTCCTGCAGAATAAAGTATAAAAAATGTTCTGCAACTACATTCATCGCTTCTTACATTAATGTAATCTCATTTATTTATCAATTGCTGAAAAACAGTGACATCACACAGTCATTAGGGTAACATGAGCCTTTTTTTTCCAGTTGTTGTTTTTCTTAATAAACATAGAGATGGGGGATCATTGATCATGAATTTCACCTCTCATAGGATATTTGAAATCATATAATTCAGACAGGACTTCATATACTTGAAGACATTTCAGCTTTTTCTGAGACTTTCTGAAGTACATTTAAAAAAAAAAAGAAAAATCGTTTGTATATTAATGTGAACAAAGCGTATATACTACCCCAATTCCAAAAAAGTTGGGACGCTGATTAAAAGACTGCAATGATTTGCAAATCTCATAAACCCTATGTTATTCACAATAGAACACAGAAATCATATCAGATGTTTAAACCGAGGAAATGTACCGTTTTAAGAAAAATAAGGTAATTTTGAATTTAATGGCCGCATAACGATTTAAGTTATTATAGCAGCCTGTTGTGACTCAGTCGTTGTATTTATAAAATGAAAATGTGTTCTATTCTATAATATTTCTATTAATGTTTAGCGTCAACATAGCAAAAGAAACCATTATGCAACACGCAACGCTGCATGATCCAGACACGTGTAATCCGTGCAAATCCGAATTCAATATTAACAATTTACCATCTTATTCTAATGTGAAGGACTCAGATAACACATCTGTAATAGAAATAAAAGATGTTACAAAAGAGTTTGAAAATAAGTGCACTGTGGGTAGGCTACCATCAACTCTGACTAATTATTCAGCAACGGAAATAGGCAGCGTTTAAAAAGAAACATATAGCAATTTATTCATCGTTGCGCAACACGAATACCACATGCCAAAAGAATTTTACGTTTATGTTTTATTAAAAGTAAGACGCGTCTCCCGCGCATTCGACGCCCATGCCTCAGACCCTTCCCAAGCTCCACAGACCCCTCTGAAACTATTGGAACTGCAAGGCCAATTCATTGTTTTTGCTGTAGACTGAAGACAATTTCAGCTTTTATTTCCTGGTATTTATATGTAGATGTGTTAAATGACATAGAACATAGCACATTTTGTATCAGACCACCCAATTTGTAGGTGCGCAAAAATATTGCAACATGCGACTGACAGGTGTTTCTTGTTACCCAGGTGTGTCCTGTTAGATTGATCATTTAAACAATAAATAGCTCTGAACATCTACTCTAGGTTTTAGCCTTCAGTTTCACCTGTGAAGACTGCATTAGTTGTTTAAAAATATAAGCGACCACAAAGATCAGAGAGCTGTCTATGGGAGAAAAGCAAGCCATTTTGAAGCTGAGAAAAGAGGGAAAATCAATTACAGCCGTTGTACACATACAAACATTGGGCATACCAAATACAATCTGGAATGTCCTGAAGAAGAAATGGGTTAGCCAAGAAATGGGTCAGCCAAGGAAATAAACAACAGCCGATGACAGAAACACTGTGAGAGCTGTGAAGAAAACCCCCAAAACAACAACAACAACAAAGTGATGGAAAGGCCAAAGTGTGGAGAAAGAAAGGATCTGCTGATGATCCAAAACATACAAGCTCATCTGTGAAACATGGTGGAGGTAGTGTCATGGCTTGGGCTTGCATGGCTGCTTCTGGAAAAGACTCACTAATCTTTATTGATTATGTAACTCATGATGGTAGCAGCAGAATGAATTCAGAAGTTTACAGGAACGTGTTGTCTGCCAATTTACAGAGAAATGCATCCAATCTAATTGGGAGGAACTTTATCATGCAGCAAGACAATGATCCAAAACACACTGCCAACTCAACAAAGGACTTTATCAGGGGGAAAAAGTGGATGGTTTTAGACTGGCCAAGTCAATCACCAGACCTTAACCCAGCTGAGTATTTCACCTCCTGAAGAGGAGACTGAAGGGAGATTGATTGAGAGACTGATGCAGTTATTGCAAGCAAGGAATATGCAACCAAATATCAAGTGTTATTTACTTTAATTCACTTCGAGACTTATCTGTTCCTATACTTTTGCTACCTAAAAACTGGGTGGTCTTAGACAAAAGGTTATATGTTTTGTGTTGTTTAACACATCTAGATGTAAATACCAGGAAATAAAAGCTGAAATCCTAAACTCTCATCTCGTCTCAAATGTCTCTGGTGTGTAGTACAAACAAATGAATTGGCCTTCCTGTTCCAGTAGTTTCAGAGGGGACTGTATTTGATATTTAAGACTTTTAATAACTGCAGTCATCAGAAACAAACTGATAATGGAGTTATTAAATAACTTTGAATAAATTTTGGGAGAAAAACAGTACACAGTCGCTATCCATGTCATACACTCGCAAAATGCGTGCTGTGCTTTCTTTAGGTATGTTCTTAGCGTCACGTTTCATTTTGATTTATACTTGCTGAAATTACTTTCTGTAACTCATTTGCTTTTGAGGTAGTGTAGCCTACACAAGATGAATAAATCAGGGAGCCCTTACAACATCTCAAATAAAATCATTAAATTATGTGATTCATTATGGATTGACTACAATCACTGGTCTGAGGAAACATTTCAGCAGCTAAATATACTCTAACTACACTATTGTGTTAATCCTTAGCGAGGGAATGATGGCGTGTGAGAATGTTTGGGTGGCATCGCATAAAAGCCGAGTTGAATCAGCCAAACTCATTTTTAATAGTGTTGCCATGGCAACCCCAGCTCAGCAGCAGCCCAACTTTAGAAACCGCACTGTGGCAGGAGCTCAGCGAGCTCATCGCTTCTATGGTACAGATAGCAATTATTAAAACTGCATATCTCTCTCTCTCTCTCTCTCTCTCTCTCTCTCTCTCTCTATTTTCACATACACCCACTTACTCCACTGTGCGCTCTCTCTCTCTCTCTCTCTCTCTCTCTCTCTCTCTCTCTCTGTGTGTGTGCGCGTGTGTGTGTTTCTTTGGGTACCTGTTGTTTTGCTCAGCATTCTAACATGTTATTTCGAAACCCTCCATACCAACCCTTCATTACCATCATTGTTCTGTGTACAGAAAGGACTCCAAGTGTGTGTTTTCACAGTACAAGCAGCAGAAGCAGTGCGAGCAGAAGCAGTGCACATGCAATGTCCAGTAAATGTCAGAAATCATTTTGGTTCCTGGACCGAGAATCAGCATGTTCCCCTGAGGGAAAAATCGCTTCCCTCCTCCATCCTTCCCTCTGTCAGTCTCACTGCACTGCCACTGCACTGCGCCTCCCCAAACATTGTGGCTCAGTGGATGTGAGGATGCGTGGGAGAGCACAGAGAAGCAGCCAGGGAGATTTAGGAGAGCTTGTCTTAATAACAGGATATTTGACTGTTTAGTGCATGAAGGGAGATTGGAACTGATGTAGGGTTTGATGTGATATGACTTAATTTCTGTGAAGCGTATTAAACCTGGTAGTGCCGAAGTTATCCAGTGGTGCAAGCTTATCTGTGCAATATTCTCTTTTTTACTTATAGTACAATAATGGTATATAGTATCCACTTCTGTTCATATGTGTGTCAGTGTTGTCTGTGTTGTTGTCCTTGTTATCATATTGTAATGTGTAATGTCACAAGAGTTCAACTCAGTCACATTCCTCATGTACTAGGGGTTGAACACAATGCCATTATCTGTATCTGTTTAGTGCTCCAAATGTTTGCATCTGTATTTAAACCTGAAGTTGGCATGGCCTAAACCTGTAGTCTTTCTTCCTTCCTTTCTTTCTTTCATTCTTTCATGTGCATGTGACTGTTTTGTTTTTTAAATAACACAGTTTTTAGTTTTGTATGTACCAGCCTGCAACATTTTTTAAAACAAATTTAGTTGATTCTATATTCAAAATATAAACAAATTAGGAGCCTCATTTAATCCACTGTGACCCTGACCAGGCAGTTACTAAGGATGAATGAATAAACATTGTAAATGCATCATTCACATTTACATTAATGAACATGTTTTTTTTTTCTCTTGCAGGATTTACTGTAAATAGGACCACTCATCTGCATGAAGATCTAATCAAATTTTTTTTTTCATTCCATATAATTTATTAGTGTTTGGCTACATCGTTATGTTATGCTCTAGTGCAGTGGTCACCAACCCTGTTTCCGGAAAGCTTCAACCATAATTGTGCCCACCTGACCGTCTAATCATTGCCTTAAGAAGTTCTTGATCAACTAAAATAGGTGTCTTAGACTTTGGTTGGAGATGAAACCTGCAAGAAGGTAAATCTCAAGGGACAGGATTGGTGACCACTGCTCTAGTGTGCTTGGCCAATAAAGCAAGATTCTGAATATGAAGTGCTTTAACTGGCCAACATCCAACTATTTCCTCTAGGAAAAATGCTTTTTATGTATTTCACATGAGAGACATATTGAATACCTCTCAAAAGTGATGCAAGTGAGTTTGTGTAAGGGAACAGGCGCCATAGTCACGATGCCATATCAACCCAGAAATACTTACACTTCATGAGCGGCTTCAGAAATGTATCTTTGAGCGCTCTCTGGTGAATAACCATCCCTCGAACCATGAACAAGCAGGAAAGAGAATAAAGGAATGATTTGATCATGCAGGAGAACAGTAGATTAAAGCATTCTTTATGCAGAGACTTGATTTCATAAAGCCTTGAGTGAGTCAAGGATTTACATAGTCCTTTTGTCCCATTCCCAGAAACAAGGAAATTTCCTCAACTTCCCGTAATTAGACTGTTGGTGACAGATATAAGAGGCTGTTTTTATATTCACAGTAGAGCGTGGTAGCATTCCCGCATACAGCCATGAGATCTCTGAAGAGCTTTGAAATAAGCTTGGACTGCCAGGACACTGGTGTCATTCATGACACTAAAAATGGTACTTGGTATCGTTGATGAGGCAAAAGGTCATGCATGAATGACAAAACAGGAATCAGTAAACAGAAAGCAGAGATCAGATCAGCAAAATTAAACTAGCAATGACAATAGTTCAGTAATGCCACAGGCAAAATGCTGGAGCGAGACTTTGTACTGAATATTTGGTTTGTGAATCCAGATTATTTCAAGGAGTGTGTGTGAGTTTAATCAGAAGGTAGGTGCCTCTGAGATAGGTGTCTTTTTGGTCTTGTGACTTGAGATCATAGGATTTGACAGGTGCAGATGTGGACATGACAGTGAATAAATCTGAGCAAGTTAAGACTTCTTCAAGGCTTAAAATTGTCTAATAATAATACTTCATAGGCAGCACTGTGGTTGCCTACACTGCGGAGCATTACTGCCTCACAGCTCCAGGGTTCCTCGAGCTCAGGTTACTTTTCACATGTTCTCTTCCTGTGTCCATGTGTTTCCTCTGGGTTTCTCAGATTTCCCCCGGGGATGGGGGTTCAATTCCCGCCTCCACCCTGTGTGCGGGAATCGAATGTTATCTCGTGCTAGAGCTGGCATGTTCTCCACGTGCTTCAGGGGCTTTCTCCAGGTACTCTGGTTTCCTCCCCAATGCACTGTAGGCTGATTGGCATGTCTAAATTGCCCGTGGTGTGTAAGTGCACGTGCGGTTGTGCCCTGCAATGGGTTGGCACCCCGTCAGGCATCCTGTGTCCCCCGCCTTGTGCCCCAAGTCCTCTGGGATAGACTCCAGGCTCTCCGCGACCCTGTGTTGGAAAAGCGGTACAGAGAATGGATGGATTCATCATCAGTAAATTCTTTATCCTGTTTTATCCTTTACCCACACATAGGGGCAATTTAGCATAGCCAACCCACCTACCTGCATGTTTTTTAGGAAGTGGGAGGAAACCGGAGGCAACCCATTGCAACACAGAAAGAAAATGCAAAACTCTACACAGACAGTAATCTGAGTTTAGGATTGAACTAGAGACTCCAGGAGCTGTGAGTTGGCAACACTACCCACTGCACTATCATGCAATGGCAAGTCTGTGAGCAGGGATTGGTTTTAATACCTTCACCATCATGCACTTATACTCCCCATTTCTATATCATTGTTAATACTCTGGCTTTCCACCAGCGGGTCAGTGGTCAGATCACTGTGCACTCATATATACACAAAAATACAATGCTTGAAACATCCAATTCTACATTCTATGTTGTTCTTTCATTTTGATTTGTCTCACTGTGTATTTTTTAAGGAAATAAAATGCCAAAACTTTTCAGGTAAAAAATAATAAGGCTATATCACATGGACACTGGCTAACATCGGTCATTACATCAGCCCTCATGCTGTAGGAACGTCTGTAGATTTAACTTTAGTCGCAAACAATATAATGTTAGCTAAATGTGAGTAAATGAGTGTCCACCCACCTAACTTGCCAAAATTTTACAGTTTATAATTTTACGACTAGCCAAATTAAGCAATGAAATCAAAAGAGAAAAGCAGAAGCTACATATTTACATGTTCAACATCTGAAGATGAGGTCTGCTTGTCTTCTGTGCTTACTGAACATCCTTCCTTTCAATACGGCCATGAAATCACTGAAAATGCATGCAAAGGCACATCGTGAACAAAAGGTAAATAGTGATTAGAGGTTTTGGGGGATGGCGAAGGTCCTCAGGTATATTAATACAATGTATATGTCTATAGAATGTACATTTATGACCTAATATGCTGCATACATCACAACACTTTTCATAAAACACTGCCATGTGTGCACTGATGTGTCTAGGAATTCAGCTGTGAACAGATTGCGGAGAGCTGCGGGAGCTGCAGATGCTCTCAGCACTCTCGGCTCCACTCGCGTCACAGCTCTATTCTGCTAATTGGCCAGAGGTTAAAAATAGTTTGGGCTGGCCAGGACGAGACTGATTTACAGATTTCATGTGCAAAGTTAATACTCTCTCGGGGGTGATCTGAACTCCTAACACCACATTCTAACCTCTTATTTACTCCTGACCTTTCATGGAATTTTATTCCAGCCATTTTTAATACCGTGGCCTGCTTCTGTCTTACTGGAGTAACATAAGACAAAAGCTGAAGCAACTATCCAAACAAATGATTCATATTTAAAAAATGATGTCAGAGATTGCAGGCACTTATCAGCAATCTACAGGCCCACATGGTGGAGAGCAGCTACTCTTGTTCACCTCTCAAAGAGATGAAAATAATCAGACTGTTTTAGCATCACTTTTGGTCCTTAATGACGTTACACAATCAAAAGAGGTCAATCATTGGTGAAGTGGGTGAAACAACATTCAGTGGTTCTTTAAAAGAACATGTGTGCTATATGCTTTAAAGTCTCAGTTAATAATTTTACTTATTGACAGCCTTCTAACAGTAAATTTTGCTAATACCTTCCAAATGTTACTGTTGTCAGTTCTAATGGCTAAAATCTATCCATCCATCCATCAATATTCAGTAGTGCTTGTCATACACAGGATCACGGAGGAGCCTGGTGACTATCCCAGGGAACTTGGTGCACAAGGTGGGGGCACCCTGGATGGGGTGCCGAGCCATCACAGGGCACAATTGCACACCCATTCACACACTATGGACAATTTTGAAATGCCAATCAACCTTCAACGCATGTCTTTGGACTGGGGGGGGAAACCAGAGTACCCGGAGGAAACCCCTGAAGCACAGGCCGAACAAGCGAATTCTGTGCACGCAGGGTGGAGGTGGGCTTCGAAACCCCAACTCTGGAGGTGCAAGGCAAATGTGCTAACCACTAAACCACTGTGCAGCTAAAATCTAATATCTATCAATTGTTTGACAAATAAACTATTAGATTTGAGCAATTCATTATATCACAAAGTCTCACTGATGGCATGATAAGAATGGTGTGGACCAAACTTTGACACACACATACGTACACACACACATATACAGTATATATATATATGTTTCAAATCTGTAATGCTCTATTACACTGGTCACCAAAACTCTTTCTTTAGATCTAAGTTTCAAATCTAACACATCTGTTTAAGTTCAAGATCAAGAACTTCTTAAGGCTATGATTAGACGGTCAGGTGGACACGATTATGGCTGAAGCTAAAGTCTTCAGGAAGGTAGATCTTCAGAACAGGGTTGGTGTACATTACTCTACAGGGTTCATGCCATGTTTCCTCTGATTACCAAACATGGTAACCGAAAAGCTTTAACTCTATCATTCAGTTAAACAAACAAATAAACTCTCATTTACATTCATTACACCCACGACTGTATTTCCCATGCACTTTCTCAATCACTGTAAATTATATATATATATATATATATATATATATATATATATATATATATATATATATATATATATATATATATATATATATAATATTATCAGTTAACAAAATGCAAAGTGAGTGAACACAAGAAAAATCTACATCAAATCAAAATTTGGTGTGGCCACCCTTTGCCTTCAAAACAGCATCAATTCTTCTAGGTACACTTGCACAAAGTCAGGGATTTTGTAGGCATATAGTCAGGTGTATGATTAAACAATTACACCAAACAGGTGCTAATGATGTGTAGGAGGAATAAAACTGGGTGAGGAACAGCCAAACTCAGCTAACAAGGTGAGGTTGCTGAAGACAGTTTACTGTCAAAAGTCATACACCATGGCAAGACTGAGCACAGCAACAAGGCAGAAGGTAGTTATACTGCATCAGCAAGGTTTCTCCCAGGCAGAAATTTTAATGCAGATAGGGGTTTCCAGATGTGATGTCCAAGCTCTTTTGAAGAAGCCCAAAGAAACAGGCAACGCTGAGGACCGTAGACGCAGTGGTCGGCCAAGGAAACTTATTTCAGCAGATGAAAGACACATCAGGCTTACTTCCCTTCACAATTGGAAGATGTCCAGCAGTGCCATCAGCTCAGACCTGGCAGAAACCAGTGGGACCCTGGTACACCCATCTACTGTCAGGAGAAGTCTGGTCAGATGTGGCCTTCATGGAAGACTTGCGGCCAAAAAGCCATACCTCCGATGTGGAAACAGGGCCAAGCAAATCAACTATGCATGAAAACACAGGAACTAGGGTGCAGAAAAATGGCAGCAGGTTCTCTGGGCTGATGAGTCAAAATTTGACATATTTGGCTGTAGCAGAAGGCAGTTTGTGTGCTGAAAGCCTGAAGAGCGGTACATGAATGAGTATCTGCAGGCAACAGTGAAGCATGGTGGAGGTTCCTTGCATGTTTGGGGCTGCATTTCTGCAAATGGAGTTGGGGATTTGGTCAGAATTAATGGTCTCCTAAATGCTGAGAAGTACAGGCAGATACTTATCCATCATGCAATACCATCAGGGAGGCATCTGATTGGCCCCAAATTTATTCTGCAGCATGACAACGACCCCAAACATACAGAGAAAGTCATTAAGAACTATCTTCAGCGTAAAAAAGAAGAACAAGGAGTCCTGGAAGTGATGGTATGGCCCCCACAGAGCCCTGATCTCAACATCATCGAGTCTGTCTGGGTTTACATGAAGAGAGAGAAGCAACTGAGGCTGCCTAAATCCACAGAAGAACTGTGGTTAGTTATCCAAGATGTTTAGGCCAACCTACCTGCCGAGTTCCTTGAAAAACTGTGTGCAATTGTACCTAGAAGAATTGATGAATTGATGCTGTATATATATATATATATAATTTTATTTTATTTTTAAAAATTTTTTTACATAAAAATATAGTCGAGTGGTTCAAAAAGATCTGTGAAGTTCAGCCACTGATCTGCCGCTGCACACTCAATACTGAGTTTATCCTGGGAAACAGAGCAGTGAGTGTGAGCCTGAGGACGTCACACAATGTGACCCTGTCATACTGGATTCAGCTTTGCACAAGCTGTGACATGCCAGAGATAAGCACAAGGCTTCTTACTGCTGCCACAAATAAGCTCCAGTTCATGCTCACAATTCTGAATCTTTTTGGATTAAGGATTATTTGTATAATTGATGTAAGGAATACAAAAATTTGGGGTGTACTGTAACAGGAAAATATTCCACAAAAAGGTGGTGCAATACAGCCAGAGTTACTGATACCTCCTGGAAGTTGCACAGAAAAGAAATACTGTAGAGTAAAGATTCCTTCAAAATAATGAAATTAAATGTTTCTACATAAAAAAATACTGTAAAGAGCAGTAAACAGTAGTAAACGAAACAAAGTCAATATTTGGTGTGACAAAAAAATAAAAATGAAAATGAAAATAGTAGTCTCAAGTACAATGTGTGCAGTTTTATAAGGAAATGAGATGGTAAGTTTTATTGAGCATCTTGCAGAACCAGACACAGTTCTTCTGGAGACTTTGATTTTCACACTCGCTTCTTATTTCTGCAGCAAAACCCAGCAGCCTTCATTGTGTTTTTGGCTGAAAAGTGTCTCTTACGTAATGTGCTGCTTTCCTTTAATGACACACAAACATTTTTCTGTAACATTTAATTTTGTGATAGAAAACTAATGTTTGGGAATCTAAAATGTTTTTTGTACTGACTTGATAATGTAGACGTCATAAAATAAAAAAAAAAAATCTATAAGAAAATTTATACTAAAAAAAAAAAAATAGGGTGCCTAAAATTTTTGCACAGTACTGTATGTTGCTGAGAAACGGGAACATGCAATGTCCTTGGTTTAGAAGACTTTCCTGTAGCAGAAAACTTAAAGTTACAGCTTTATCTCCAACTGTTACAAAGCGCTGATACTAGAGACTCCTTCCATAAATGTTAAATTAAATCTCCTTACAAAAAGCTTCACCATATCAATGATTAAACATTTTTCTTTGTTAAATGATGACATCTTTTTAAAAATCCATACATTATGTGGTGTGTCCCATACAAGTCCCTGTAAATTAGCTGTTCCTATAGAAATGATAATGAGTGCACTAATACAGCATAAACCTGTGATTTACCTTACAGCCAGCAACTGTCAGAGCCATGTTGTTATAGAACATTAACCAATACTTTCTGACTAATCAGACTGGAGGATTGGAGAACAGTACTGTGGCGTAAGTTTATGTAAATCATCCTTCAGTCATATAATCCTGACCAGAAAGCAGATATAGGGATTAAAACCGGTCCTAGAGAACAAAAGACACCAAAACAAGGGAAATATATTCATGCGTCATTTTTAATCACTTCATAGAAAAGTAGTTTTAGATTTTATTGAACACAATATACAATATTATACCATACATTGTGTGAAACATTAAATATTCACCTGCAACAATGTGGGATTACTAGACGAAAAACCCATCCCTCATGCAGATATTACTAACTCTGACTAATCCTTTTGGACACAAATTGGACCAAAAGATCTTAAACATAGATTAACAAAGTTATACTGACAAATTGAATTTCAAAACTGCTAACAAGGTCAGAAAAATAGTTCACATTAGCACAAATAATTACAGAAGATCACTTTTTTTTTTTTGTAATTCATATCAATTTCACATTGGTGTTCAGTGATATTTGTGACCAATATGTGTGGTATAAGAGTCCAGCATCATATAAATATTTCTGAGCCATTCTTAGCAATCTGCATTCAAAATTCTGCAGAGGTTTTCGAGCCGAGTGCCACTTTGTCTGTGATCTTGTGGTATCAAATTTTCAACATTGCACCAAACAGTGATACACAAAGCTTCTAATGCCTGACGGATGTCTACAGTATGTTTGTGTGTCTTATCTACAGGCTCTCCCGGTAACCAATGGGTTGTGTGTCTTTAAGCTACTTTTCTGGGCAGTTGTATATTGTGCGATATATTTATATAGCATATATAGTATAATATATATAATTATTCAGCAATATTTAAAACAAACAAACAAAAAATATTACAAAATATAACAGACTCAATCCAAGAGCCCACTACACAAAAAAAAACACCACCAAATTTCGGTAATGCAAGTGCATATAAATTAAAAATAAATTTACAAAGAAACATCATTCCATATTTACAAAGGTAATAAATACACTGTTATAAACAGCAAAGGACCGACTTCAGCTAATATAAACAAACCAAACAGAGGAGGTGTGGAAAAAAAGCATGGGTAGATGATAGAAGAGAAAGGAGTGCGCACACACACACACACACACACACACACGCACACACACACACGCACACACACGCACATGCTACTTTGGCCATGAAATATACCTACTGGTAATAAACAGGACAATAACATGTATAATGTGGTCTAATTGAATGGTCTAATGCAGGTGTGAAGTAGCTTTATGCTTTAAACTGTATTGGGGTTCAAATGTTTAAAGCTAGAACGTTTTTTTTTCTTCCCCCTACTAATTTCTATGTCTAATGTTTTTTTTTTCCCTAGTGAGATTCAGAAATTAAATCATGACAGCATCACCCACAGAAAATGTATTCTGTGAGAAACTCATTGAAGAATGATTTCTGTGAGAACCGATGTTAATGAATGGAAGCTGAAGGAATTTTTTTGACCTTGTTTTCTAGAAAGAACTGGGGGGAAGCTCTATCGAGAAAAACTGAATATAGTTTCAGACGGTTATATCCAATCAGTATATTTAGGTGTGCATTTGATTTAGATTTGCCAAATTTCAAATTGTCGTGATGCTTAAATGCTTATTGTGAATTGTGTGTATATACAAAACGACCTCATAGCAAATTCACAACTGAACTGGACGAGTATTAAAAAAATGACAAAGTGCATCTTTGACTGGAATATACATTTCAGACATTTGGATTATTTCGTTCTATTGCCAAATATAAAGGAAGACACTGAGTTTTCTCTTCGGTTTATAGAAAACGACTCTGCGTGTAAGCTGTCTGGTTTGCCTTTAGAAAAAAAAAAAAAAAACATTTCCATGTACAGTTATACTAAAGTGTGTTCAATAAATAAAAAAAGACCATTAAAAAGACAATAGTAAAAAAGGCACACAAAGTCTTTAGACAAATGGTACAGAAAAGTAAACAGTTTCTTTCTTTACAAATACTTGTTCATCAGTAGTTCGTATGCTACCCCGACTTATCCCGATAGCTTTAGAAAAAAAGTCACTTGGTACAAAAAAATCTCTCAGTAGTGTCAACTCCATAAATGTTCGCCTACTAGACAAACACAAATCTATGATTGGCCCCAATCCTTCCTGTATCGCAGAGTCACCCGTCAGTCATTCAGCTCCAAAAAAAAAATGTCTGCAGCATTTATTTCCTGAGAGCTCCAACCCAACTGGCTCCAAACTTAAGTGCAAGAAGGGCCAGTCATGCTCCTCCCATGAGGGTCAAAAACGCTCTTTCTCTGGGCTTTGTTAAAAAGCATCAACTGCCAGATTGTGAGGGGAAAAAATGGTTACTAGCCATTAAAATGGGCTATGAGGTCCTATGTATCCACTGGTGAGGCGTCTTCAGTTACGATCTGGATGTGTGTGGTCGCCGGCTCCATTTCCTCCTCTCGATCTTCCTCCTCTGCCTCTTCCTCGTCCTCTTCCTCCTCATCTCCTTGACTCTGTTCATCTTTTTCTGTGCCTTCTGAGTCCTCCTCCTCCAGGGTGAGCTCGAATTGGAACTTGTCAGCCACTGGTCCTCCACCATGTCCCTCTTTTTCGGGCTGGTAGAAGGGTGGAGAGGGACTCTGAGGGATCATGCTCTGGTACCAGTTCCGATTGTCCTCCAGTGTGTCCAGGATGTCCTGCGCATCAGGGTGGACCAGGTCAGCCCAGGTCTCCCATAGTGGATGGACAATATAGTCAATAAAACCAACCTAGATGGAGAATAGACACAATAAGTTAGGATGTTAAAATTTGGAATAATCCAACAGGACTCTGATGTATTGGCTCATATTAGTAATAGATTAATTGCTAATACGGACCTGTGATTTTTCCACGGAAGCCGTGTGTTTGTCACACATGGGGCTGATCTCCATGCCACGCTCTCTCTCCCGGTCGCCCTGGTGGAAGAACTCCTCCATGATGCGGTCTGTCCACTGGCGGTACAGCTCCAGAGACTTGGTGGGGTTGCTCAGGTCAGCGCAGTGCACCATATTTCGAAGAACCTAAATTGAAAATCAACAAAAATCTGATTAGAATTGATTGGGCTAATCTCTGGATTCATAGCTTTCTAGCCAATCATTTTCAAGCTTATGCTATTTATCTTAATAAATGTAAATGTAACAGCAAAGGGTTGAACGAACTATTATTCAGCCATAAAAGCAGAGTGTGGTACAATACAGGATGTCTTTTCTAATGATTCGACCTTGTAGTTGCTGCACGCTGAACATTAATTAGCTCAGTTAATATTGGATAGAGGTGGAAGTGTTAGACTCCAGCAGTGGTCGCACAGGATTTTTCATTGTGAACTTCTTGGCCAGGGCAGTTCTGGTGTGACGTGTTTCTCGAGAGAAAGTGTTGCTTCACTGAGCAACTGACCTTAGCAAACTAGCTAGTTGTTTGTTTGTGATTGATAAAAAAAAAGACATGATCCAGTCCTACACTCGTTTTCTATTGGCCCACTCTTCCAAGATTCTTAGTGTTAAAGTTCATCTACATGAAGTTAAATCGGAGGAGGTGGATTCAAAATTAACCACTACCATAAGCAATCATTCACTTCCATTCCAGTGAATGGGCATTTTCGCCAGATGCATTTTATTTTCATTCGGTGTGACCACTGATTTACACACACCACATACCACATAAGAAGGTTCTTACCTGTATCCTGTCTGTGTAGTTGTCCAGAAGCAGCACCCCTGAACTGGTAACTTTCTTTGTCTCCACCATCGTCTTCAGATCGGCTAGTAAGCTCATATGTTTAGACATATCTGTGGCAAGTACCTAAAGACAGGAATAAAAAGCAAGCTTAGACACATGTATGAACATAAAGACATTATGTTAAAGACATGCATGAAATTGCACTGTGTTCAAGATAAGAGCAGCTCACCATGTCGATGACCATCTTCCTGAGCGATTGCCTCTGTTTCTTTGTGATGTTCTGGAAGATATCACAGTTCTCCTCCTGAAGGAGCTTGAAGCCTACAGCTAAGTGGTGGTTCTCCAGCACAGACTCATCATTATACATGAGAGCCAGCTCAGAATCTGAGAGGAAAAAATAGGAGAGAGATAATGAGCCATCTTGTTCAGACTACGATGATGGCTGTTGACACTTTCGAGAGGCTTAGTCATGTCCGCTTACTTGTGTTGATGAGGAACTGGTTGGAAACACCAGGATGATCCACATCATGGATGGCTGCTGCAAAAATGGCAGCCAGGATCTCCAGATCAGTGAAGACAGCCTGGGGACAAAAATTAAACAAGACAATGAACAAACCATCTCAGTTGAAGGACTCAAACGGAGTTTGACGCAACACTTTCTATATGATCTTGAAACCCCAAAGAGTATAAAATCAGTCCTTACATCTAGTGCAGGTGTGGAGAGGAGAATATGTGTGGACTGGGCCACGTCAGCAGCATGAAGACTGTTGTGGTAGGCTACATCCGAGTGGTAGTGATCCTCCAGCGTCATCATATATGTCACAAATGTGTCTGTTGGGATCTTAAACGTCTTGAGCAAGTCTCGTTCCTGTTGGGGACAGATTAGGAGTTAGAGGGTGGACTGTCAAGTGTATATGATTTGTCAATAGAAAAGTTATTCGGAAAAGGACAGAGGACTGACCTGGAAGATGGCATACATGATGCACGTTAAAGGACGATTGTTGGAATATTCGGACACGGTAAAGATATTCAGGCCCCACTTGTTCAGATCTTCCAATTCCTGCAGACAGAAAATGGCGACAGACTCTGGTAAGACTTCTCAAACTCAAGCTCTTCCTTAAAACTCTTTTGAAAGCTTGTTTAATGGCGTTACCTTAGACAGCAGCTCTTCCTTGTCGGTTTTGACACCAAAGCGGGTGATGCCACTGTTGAGGCTGGGCCCGTGAGACACCTTCTTCACGCCGCTGATCTGAGTCATCAACTGCTGCTTCTTCTTCTTCTCCCGGGCCTTCGGTGTGGGTGGAGGAATCTCCACCTCATTCTGTTTGTCTGCAGGCAGGAATCAGAGCAACATCAGGACATGTTCAGATTTTGTTCATTTGGTTTTAAGAGCAGAACTCAAAAATTTTATACGAGCACTGCCTACAGTCCTTTTGTTCTTTACATAATAAGATAACTATAAGTGAATGAGCCCTGGATGGACGGCATTCCTGAGTACTTAGTCTCATCTTTGTAATATTCATGCAGAGAATACAGCCATTGTTTGAGATCCAGTGAAGGTGAAACGGTTTGGTCTGAATGACGTCAGCAGCTGCCTGTAGCCCCAGAGCAACCCAGGTGCACTCGACAGCTGAATGCCTCACACCTGCTCTTCAGTATGTGTGCGTGTATGTGTGTGTGTGCAGCCGACACAGTAAAAGAGAGACCAGTACTCTGTCACTGAGTTTTCTCCTTCATTGAGAAGAGACTGCATCTTGCCTTCTATCTCACACTTACAGATCATCGAGCCACTGCAGGGGTCGCTTGCATTAATGTGATGTCTCTAAAGGTCAGGCCTTAGGAGCCTTCCATTGACAGCGAGCTAAAAAGACAGCACGGTCGGGGTGCTGTTTCTTGAAACAGAAAACACCGATGAAGAGCTTCATTCATAAGCCATCACTGTGGAGAGCTTCCTAATGTATGAATATTTTGGTTTCTTTATTTTAGGTGGGCCGAAGCGTACAAACCAACAGTTTTATGATTTGAACTGTTCTGCAAAAAACAAAGACGGTCTCGTGGCTTATTTATTTCACTTAGCCTGTTAATGATGATATTCTCAGTCTCAAATGTGTCTAAGCAGAAAGACAGAAGATAAAGCACTAGGCGTGATTAATTCATAAGCATCGGAAGAGGAGCGTCACTGAGACAAACCGTTTCACTGCTATCTGCGATGCATCTGAAGTGGAAATCCTAGGTTTTAGATTAAGGATTAAGTGAAGCTGAATTGGTCCTGTATCACTGGACGTCTTTCTGTCTTGTAGCTTTGAGCGAACATATTCCGCACATGATATCAAGAAATTTCTTTTAGACATGTGCCTTCTCTCTCTCCATGCACCACAGCTTCTTCTAACTGTTATTAAAAATGAAAGAGCTGCATATGCTTCCTCTGACTTCCAGATGCGTAAGAGAGAGAGAGTAAAGGGAGGCTTCAGTTTTTGGTCACGTTTTAATCCCATTAGCCGTGCTGCGCTTGTTCTTTTCCATGTTGACAGATGAAGTGGAACGGACCAGAGAGGCGTGAGGAGAGCAGCCACACGTGATAAATGCTTCACTGCTAATAGCCTCAATAATCCTAATGGTCTCACAATCCTAATCCTCATTTATTCAAAATGAAAATACATACGGAACGCAGAAGAATAGATAACGAAATGTGTCATGAGTCGATTATTCACAGGACTGTTTAAGATGATGAATATTTGCTCAGAATAACCAGAAACTTCTTGAACTTGAAAGCGGATGTGTGTGGATGTGTGCGTGGTGATGGTTTCCCAATCTGATATACAGAACAAGATGAGTCATAGATTTACTGCTTGGCTCTTCCATAACGGGTCTTCCACCATGAGTATCTCTGTACAGCAGGATCCCCCCCCCCCTCCCCCCTCCCAACCAATCCCCATCCCACCTGCATCTCCTTTTCTCCATCTTTCTCTACAGCATCCCCCCCCCTTTTTTTTCATTTGCTGAATGCTGCATTGGGAATTTCTCTTTCGCTGTCTCTCTGAAATACAAAGCTTATGACACAGTGTTCTTGAGAGCTAAAGTCAAGCTTTTAGCAATGAAAAGCTTCCCTCTCTCATACCGTCATCTCACCCAAAGCCTCAAAATGGTTGACGACATCTACTTTTTGGAGCATGTCTTTTTTCTCCCGCCATCATCCAAACAATTCTAAACAAAAATCTATTCCTTGGATGTCTGTGGCATTTTATGCTTATGTGCGAGTGTGTGTGTGTATGTGTGTGTGTGTGGGTTGGTGGTCACCTAGGAAGGTGTTGGAGATGAACTCTGACACCTGGTTGCCAGATCTGCTCATCTCGGAAAGGTGCGTCAGCTCCCTGTTCAGCATTCTCTTGAACTGGAAACATAAAAATAACAGAGGACTGATCATTAATGCAAAATATTTTTCACATCTATCTTTATAGACCTGCAGTTAAACATTGAGAAAACACTGAAGCTGTAATAGTGGCTCAATTCTTGTAGCATAATTTACATTTATTTGCATCCCTCCATTTAGAAAATGCTGGTGATAGTGTGATATTATATATGGGTGTTTTAATGAATATGATTAATAATATTATAATCAATATAAATCATATCTACATGCAAATGAACATATAGCATTTGGATGAAAAAGTTCATAGGCAGGTTGATAAAACTAGCAAAAACTGAGGTAAAATCTGTGTATGAAAATGTGGCCCGACAAACACGCAACGTCTTCCAGAAATAAATAAACAAATGAATATATAATTAAATAAGTCAACATGGCAGCCATATCCTGCGTCACATTGAAAAATTGCACAAGCTGCTCAATATGAGCGTACACCACTAATGAAAAATACATCACACAATGTTTTTGATAGGTTTTGATCACATCTGGGTGAGATTAAAACCATTTAAACCAAGAAACCAAAAGGAAACCCAAGGCTGCGCATTCCAGCAGAGGCACCCCAGCAGTGGTAGTCATTTCTCAGAGTCCCCCAGACCACCAACACTGCAGAACACACACGTAGTGGGAGCAACCAAACCAACAACCGAACTATATAGCATCCATTTCCTGTCACTCTCTATACACACCTTAATGTAACCCCAGGACACTGAGAGAAGGTAGTTCGCTTCGGGCATTTTGGATCCTGGTTTATATCCAAAAAAAGACAAAAATCCACAACAGCACGCTCTTATCCCCGAAAAATGACTAGAAAAATGACTCGCTAGAGAGAGAGGCAGATGATAGGGAGTGCAAAAATCCCTTCTTCTCTCCTCTCCTCCTTTGCTTGGTCTGGATCAGCGAGCAAACAGTGGATTGAAGCCGACGTCCCGGCTCTCGGCCGACGCACTCCGGTGCGTGGTCTCCATGTCCTGGGCAGCAGGGTCCAGCAAGGTGGTCCACGATAATCTAAGCTGGCGCTGAAGCTGAATAGGAGGGTTTGCTAGCACCAATGAATTATAGAACAGACGAGGCAAGGGAGCACAGGGAGGGAGGGAGGGAGAGGTGGAGGAATGAGGAAGAACACAGGGATGCTCATCTAGCTGGAGGGGGGCTTCCTCTTTTGGATTAGTGCTGCTCCACTGCTGCTGTTGCTGCAGCTCTCTCTCTGTCTCTCTCTGTGTATTTCTCTCTCTCTCTCTCTCTCTCTCTGTCTGAGTTAGCTTGTTTTTCCCCCTCCCTTTTTGCTTTGCTCTCCCCCTCTCTGTAGTCTATCAGCCCCAGCAACATGCACACCAGCGCAGATATTATTTGACAGAAAGACGGTAGAGGAGGGGGAGACCCCACTTTGTTATGCAGGGGAAGGAAAGGAAGAACACAAAGACAGGGGGATAAGGATGCCCTCACTTTCCTGCATTCCTCCTTTCTGTAGGTATTACTTTTGGGAAACAATTTTTAATGGACTTTTTGTGGTGATGTGAGCCTCACCAAGCTGTATAGCTGTAGTTGTGATTAGAACCCAGGGAACTTGGTAGAACAAAAGGAATGATTTTTATATTGCCTTGCCAGACCACACTGGGTTCCAATCAGGCTTCTCTCTCTCTCTGTCTCTCTGTCTCTCTCTCTCTCTCAGACAGTGTCCTGTGCTATTTTTACCCCATAGGCGCTGGATGGCTAGAAACAGTGAGAAAGCAAGAGTGAAGAAAAGAACAGAAGAGAGGAGAGACCAGGATAATTGCCTTCACTCGTCTGCTTTTTTGTGACATCATCATCATCTCTCTCTCTCTCTCTCTCTCTCCTTGCTGCCACCAACTACACCCCAACGCCATGGCAACAGCATCACGTGGCTTTGACTGCTGCAGAAGCATTTTTTTTTTCAACAAGGCACCTCCCTCCCTCTCTATGTCTCCCTCTTACCCCTGTCGGTGCACACTGGGACATCACTGCACCTCAGCACCATATGCCACACTGCCAGTGCAGCCACACACACACACACACACACACACACACACACACACACACACACACACACACACACACACACACACTTTCATCTCACTGCTAAGAGGCAGACAGCCAAAATCAATGGGCTGTTCTTGCAGCAGCCAGGACAGAGTCCAGCCACTGGGAAAACCCTATTGAATTGTACTGATGACTAAGTATAATAGTAAAACAATAGTATTAACATTGCCTTATGAGATATTTCTCTTGCAGAGCTGCTCAGACATATAAAGCACCTTGACCTTGAACTTCACTGTTGTTGACAGTAATAGTGATGACACATAGTCATGTAATGGCAGAAAATCTCAGAAAACATGCGAGAGGAAAGGTGCAGGAGGGAGATGAGGGCAGACGAGAAAGAAAGAGGCAGAAAAACAATAGCAGAAAGTCTATCTGCAATCTGCTGCAGTGGGGAAACCTGCCTACGTGTCTGTGCTATTCTGGACCCAAAACATCAAGTGGAATTTTTTTTCTTTCATTACCAAAATAAAAACAAGGAGATCCATGCAAATCTGACAAATCAGAGTCAGATTTGAAGGTGGAATTTCTTAAAAAAAATAAAAAATAATAATAATAAAAAATTTAAAAAAAAACAACCTTTGTTTGTTAATTAACTCGTATATCCCTAATACAAAATAATAATAATAAATAATTAGTGAAAATAATTCTCTAAAAAAAGGAGAAATATGGCTTAGGAATGGGAAATAGCATATTAAACTCCTCTCAGCTTTAAAGCAGTAACCACTATCTCATACTGATTTTAAGGATTTCAGCTCTCACCTGTTTAATACTATGAGTAAAAAATGCATTCATTTTGAATTCCAGTTAAGCTCAGTGACCTACAGTGTCCACTAGTGGGCAGTATAAACATTGTGAGATTCACCTAAACCGCTCTGTATTCTACGCAAGTGACCTGTAACATATCTTTAGATACTGTACAACATAATAAAGTACACACATAACAACTTTTTGTGTATTTCTCTTTCTTCCTATCAACACAACTCAAGTGTGCATTAAAACCAGGAGCAACATTTCCTCTGCGTATTTGACTGACATTAAGGCGCTGGAATGCCCCTTCGCTAAACGTTCAAGAGCTCATCGCTCATGGTTGTGTCATTCAAGGAACTCAGTGCTGCAATAGTGGTAAGTCCATTATGTTCATCTGTACACACCAAGACCACATCAGCACTTGGCAAAACCTGATGACGCACTTCAAGGTGACAAACCAGTTCACGGACAACTCATTGGTTATGACTTAACATCTTTCTTAAGAAATAGACAAGTGTGACCCATGTAACGCCTTCAGCAACTAATGTTTCACTTTAGTGTTTCACTTCCTCTAAATGACTCAAGGGATGCGGAATCTTTGTGTGAGTGCAAAGCTGTGAGTCTGAATACAAATAGGTAGAAAATGCTCAACTTGCCTTGCATAAAAATGGCATCTTAGAAAGTGAAATGATCTAGAATATAGGTAGAGTTATTTGGTTTATCTAAATTTATAAGATTATTATTGAACCCTATTTATAGTCATTTTAACCTTGTTCTATTGGCAAATGACAAGTAATTGCATCTAAAAACAGGTGGAATAATTTTATATTTGATTTATAATCTCATAATATGAAATATTACATATACATATTACATTTTGTCCAAATTCGAGATTGACTTGCTGAGATATCTTTTTGTTTTATTTTCTGCAGTTTTGTTAACATAAATACCTTAAGTCTAAAAGAAAGTAAACTGACTTGAGTGGGTTTTATTTTTTTTTTTTTTAAGACACTTTTTGTTTTTTAATGGAGAAAAAAACCTCTAAGACTAGTACACAGCTCCATGCTTGACAAAAGATTACAGAAGCATTAGTTGAGAAAGCTGGATGCAGTTTCCCAAAGCAGCGCCAACTTCACATCATAACTGACAGAGACAGTTCAGTGTAATGCTCGCTCTACCATTTCAAAATCATTATTGCACTTTAATGCTTTTGGGGATCAGTTATCAGTGGGGGAAAAAAAAAAAAAACATGCACTATGAATTAGAGCCAATTCTGTCTGGACTTTCACTAAACATGTTGGAAAGAGGAAAAAAAAAAAAAAAAAACATCTGCAGTTAACAAGAACTAGTAAAAGGGAAAAAGCCCTGCTTTATTTTGTTGTTTTTTACACTGTTCTGTATAATGGAACATAATGAGTCAGTGTTTCGGTGTCTGCAATGTGCTCTATAAAGGTTTGCACTAAGATTAAAGGGCTAGGGTTAAGACCTAGACCTACCCAATGTGTAAAAACCTTCTTCTCTAACTAAAAACAAAAATAAAAAATCATGTTTTACATAATGGACACATTATTCTGTATTACAGAACAGCAAGATAAACTGAATTTACTGACACACTGTTACTCAGGTGTATTATATAGAGCCAGTCTTTGCAAACCTTTAGAGCACGTTGCAGAAACACTCACTAGACTAGGATTTAACTGTGCGCCGACAAAGGTTTGAGAGTTCCAGCAGATATTTGAGAAGCATGTAGAAACTTATTAAAAAGCTGAGACTCATGGCATGTCAGGAACACAAGGAGGAGGAAACTTTAAGAGAAGTTTACCAGCAATAAGGACGAGCAACGTTTTTAGAACATGAGTGTGAAAGCGGTACATAAAGCATAAAGCATAAAACCAAAAGGATCAGCTCACCTTTCTCCAGCAATTGATTTTTCCGAACTTTTTGTGTTCCTTTCTTTCGAAGCAACAAGCTCCCATTTTGAGGCAGAGTGTGAAGTCTTACTTTGCGCAGACACGTGTGTGTTAGTGCCGAGCAACGCTGAGATTTGGCATCTGACACACACAGCGGAGAGGTACTGACTCACTTTGAGCTGTTCGCTCTGACTACTCTTCACTGTGCGAGTGTGTCACTGTCTACACGCACACGCCCTCTCAATGCTGGGACCTCCTTCTTCTGCCTCAAGCACTCACAAGCATGCACGCACACACACACACACACACACACACGCACCCAGTTGCAACATAGTTTACAGTTTAAACAGTCTTCTTTGCACTGGAATTAGATCAAGTATACAGATAAGATCATGGTTTTTCCTGCCATCAAGTTAAACAACACCCACACAGTCACATCAGATAGAATGGTCAATTCCTAAACACTGGAGTAACAAATCAAGTGTCCTAATACTCTCTTCTTAGCACATCGCAGAATTTCTAAGTGACCTCCATAATCCTGAGCCCCAACAGGAAGCATAATCCTTGCATCATCATCCTTGTACTGTGCTGTTCTGTTCTCCTGTTTTTTATTTTTGTTATTTTTGCCCCCCCCCCCCCCCACATCCATAACTATTCTATCAATCTCCAAAACTCTAAAACTCACTGCCTTCTCACTGTTACCAGCAAACACTGCCTCCTCAGGACACAACAAGAAATGTAGAGTAAATATAAAAGACAATAATAATAATAATAAAACGTGTGTGCAGGTACTACCACTCTATGTGTGAGATGACACAACCTGACATCATACTGCCCTGCATACCGACGTGAAAAATGATTTCCGATAAGATTTTTGGTCCTCTGTTTTATTATTTTTTTATTTTTTTTATTTTTAATGGCTGTCTAAATATTCAGTTTCAATCTAATCTTATTCTCCAGCGAGTTCTACTTTCTACTAGCAGCATGATGGAGAGATGGCTGACATGTGTGTGCAGACTGGTGTACAGTTTGCTCAGTGTTTTTCTCCAAATTGTATGTGGTGTGCTTTTACAAATAATTATTAATATGTACAATGTGTGAATATTATCATTCATATTACAGATATAATAACACGGGACATTTTTAAACAAAGCGTGAGAAAGAAAAAAAACAGTGTTGTGCATTTGTGTGTGTGTGTGTTTGGGGGGGGGGGGGGGTCATTTATTTATTTAGCTGGCTCCTCATTTGTCATTAGAAAGAAGCGTCACTGAAAATCAGTACAAAGTTCTTCTGACTGATCATCTGATGAAACGTTTCTATGCTGATGGGTGTGGTCTCGTCCTGGATGACCCTGCCCCCATCCACATACCTCACTGAATGAGATTTAATGAGGACGTAAATGATGAAATCATGTGCTATGTCCTTTACCGTCAACACATCCAATTGATCACGTATGGGAGATTCTGATTGGTCAGAAGGTTGATTCATTTTCTGTAACAGCAGCTCTGACAATATTGATGCGCTTGTTGAATGAATATTGTTCGTTACTTTTTCTATAGGGATGTTTTATGGTCGTCATGTCACATAAAAAGGTTTTTTTAAATGTCTGGAGTTGTTGGTATGGTTAGGTTTTGACATTTTCATTTTCTCTGTAACATGACAAGCTGCGTGTCTTTGTCTTATTGACTCCAAGAAAAAGAATAAAATAATAAAAGTCTGGCAAGGGAATGACTGCTTACAGCTTTATAATGTAAGCGGTCACATGAACTTTCTTCGCGAATGTTCCACAACATTAAATATGAAAAGTATGATGCGCAAGTATGATAGTATTTTTTTTTAACTAATAAAAAATGATTAATCTGCAAACTGCTGTGGTATAAGAGGAATAAAACACTTCAGATTTTGAATTTCATATGTATATATGCCTATGTGTGTGGTATGTATGTGATAGCAATCAACCCATTTGTGTTCATCAGGGTCCCCTTGTTGTAGTTTGACGTCAGCAGAAGGAGAAACAAACAAGGGGAGCACGCCTTGTCCTGACACAGCACTCTCTCCTATTGTAGTCTGCGCCCGGCTACGGCTTAGGAAGGAGACAGGAAACCTGACTCACACATCTGCAGTGCGCACACACACACAGACACACACACACACACGTGCTGGACAGAACAACCAGGGAGCATGTGTGATTCACTCAAACGTACTCCTAATCACATGCAAATAATGCGTGGATAGTGAGAAACGTAATATAACTTTAAATATTACGATCACAGATGACACCCTAACTACACTCTAACTACGCTCTTTTGTCCAGTGCTACTTTATGAGCTGTTAATAATTAAATATTAGACTGTATTACACAATAACAGCAGAACATAGCTGCCATACTAGCACCCGAATATATTAATATATCATATACAGGTTGACATATAACATCCTGAGCTTCATGTTGCGTGCTATCAGTGGATCATTAGACATGACAGGTGCTTAGACTTTGTTTCATATCCATATAACTACACACACTCACGCAAACACTCACGTCTAACTCCAGCTCATCGTCTGGAAATCCTTTACAGCAGCGTGAGACATGCTACGACCTGCTCAATGAGGAAAGCAGACCTGCTTAACACACACACACACACACACACACTTCAGTTCTTGCATATGGCGTCTTTCAGCTAGTGTACAACTCTGCTGCAAAATCTGACCTGGGATCAGCTCTGATGCTAAACACCACCAAATCATGATCCTACTGATTTCAACACATTTGTGCTATGATAGGAATTTTTCCGTATGCCTTACAGGCATGATATTAGTCCCGGCATTTAGCAGATGCCGTCTAAACTGTTTTCGTCTCATACACTTCAATCTGTTGGCACCGGATTCTCAATAGCACCATTCATAGAGACCAAGAGTCGACCAAGTGTGAACAAAAGCAAAGCAGAAATATAGTATCACTGATTTGCTTGATTAAAGTGTTCTAAAAGTTACAGTATGGTAGTAAGAGAGTTTGCATGCTGCTGTTTTATAGTGAGAGTGTGTGTGTGTGTGTGTGTGTGCTGTAGGGGTGCGCAGACTCAGCTCACCTTGTTGGAGGCCATGTCGCTGACGGACCTGTAGGTCTGGATGGTCTCGAGCTGATCCAGGCACCAGTCCAGCTCCTCCATGGTCTCTACGGCCAGCTTCTGGTACGACTCGTCTGTGTAAAGGCACACAGAGACAGACGCTCGCTCAAAACGTTCCTGCATGGCTACTCGGGCGCTCAGGCGATCCTTCATCCTGGGCTCACACACACGGACTGAGGGGCTTGCACTCACTCACTCCCTCTCACACACACACACACGTCTGTACAGTATATGGGAGTGAGGGAGTGAAGTCTGCAGCTGGATGAAGTGCCTGTAGCTGGGTGATACTGCCTCCTGGCTCTAAGCCCTTTCCTCTCACTTGCTCTCCTTCTCTTTCTCACTGTCGCTCGAGTGTTAGTGAGTTGGCTGTGGTCAAGTGATACTGCCTCCTGGCTCTGTGCCTCCGAGCCCTCATGTGCTGCTTAGACCACCCTTGTCAGCTGTGATGTCGATAGACAGGAAGATGGGGGGGGTGGCGGGGGGGGGGGGTGCTTTGCATAGCCCCCCCCACCCCCCCCACCCCCCCCCACACACACACACACACACACACACATACACACACAGTCACCCACTTCCTCATTTACAAAAATCTAAACCTCAAGCCAGGAAGCAAAAACACACAAAGATACACACCTGTACATGTATATATATATATATATATATATATACACTCACAGACTCACACACTTACCCACACATTCAAACACATTAAACCACAGCTTCACGGCATATGCGCACATGCTAACAGTCCATGAAGTCCTACTGACTGCAGCCTGTAATCTGGTGGATGCAGGCCAGAGCAAAGCCTCAGCACTGTTAAACAGGGGAAGGACTCATAAAGGCTGGACACAGATAAGTCCTTGTATGCCACGTCTGTGCACGCTGCGTTTGTGACTCGCAGCTGCATAACAACACAGCGGTGGGGAATTACATGTACGTACATTCGGTCATTCAGTCACTGGGCAGCTCTGATTCAGAATGACTTGCATCCAAACAAACATGCGAACAGCTAAAGGAGCAAAAACAGTTAGAAATCTGAATAAGGATTCATAACCTGAAATAGTAGAGGGTTTGAGAGTCTTCGAGTCAAAAGGACACTTTCAAACCTAAGTCAGGACTTAAGTATGTTAACCGACAAGAATCCTCAATTTTTGTCCGACATGGATACCCTAAAGATCTGCACTTCCCAAAAACAGTTCATGCCAAAGCCAGTGGATAATCTCAACTACATACTGTAGACTTGTATAAATAAAATAGAACTGAATTGAATAAATATAAATACAAAGTATATATATAATAACAAGTATATAAATATATAAAAACAAGTACAGTACTGTGAAAAAGTTTTAGGCACCCTATTTTTTTTTTTTTTTAGTACAAACTTTGTTATAGATTTTTTATTTTATTACGTCTACATTATGAAGTCAGTACAAAAAACATTTTAGATTCCCAAACATTAGTTTTATAGCACAAAATTAAATGTTACAGAAAAATGTTTGTATGTCATTAAAGAAAGCAGCATATTACGTAAGAGACACTTTTCAGACAAAAAACACAATGAAGGCTGCTGGGTTTTGCTGCAGAAATAAGAAGCGAGTGAGAAAGTCAAAGTCTCCAGAAGAACTGTGGCTGGTTCTGCAAGATGCTCAATAAAACTTACCAGCTCATTTCCTTATAAAACTGCACAAATTGTACCGGAGACTACTATATTTATTTTTATTTTTATTTTTTTGTCACACCAGATATTGACTTTGAGTCATTTGCTACTGTTTACTGCTCTTTACGTTTTTTTTTTTTGTTTGTTTTTTAATGTAGAAACATTTAAATTAATTATTTTGAAGGCATCTTTGCTCTACAGTATTTCTTTGCATGTGCCTAAAACGTTTGCACAGTACTGTACGTGCAGAAAAAGAAAAAAAAAAAACAATAACAGTGTGTTACGGAGAAAGCAGCTCATTTAACCACTGAGGAGGCATGATTGCCTACCGTTGCTGTGATTGACAGGGGAGACCGAGTAAGTCATCTCTCCCGCACAGACAGCACAGCCAATTTTGCTCCCTTGTCTCCAGGCATGGAATTAATTTTTTAATTGCCTCTTTGTACTGTGTTTTGCCAGAAACTCAATTATTGCCTTTGATCGATGAGAAGGTTGCAGACATGTTAAATTCCTTTGTCGTGCATCACCATGGGAAGAAAGCAAAACACTTTCAGCACCAAAAAAAAAACCGGATGGTTGTTGACTTACAGGTAACTGATATACTGTATAACTTTGGTAGATATTACAGGAAGAGGCTCGGTGCTGTTATGAATTGGAGATGCCAATAACTTTGAGACAGAAAGAAAAAAAAGGTTAAGCTTCTCATTTTTTTAATGCTTGAAGAAACATACAGTATTTAATCTCAAAATATCACCCATTGCATATTGCATCTTCATTCTGGCTCATTTTCATTAAGGGTGCCAATAATGATCAGGTTGAGGATGGATCTCAGAGAAGGCCATGCTAGATGCCCTGAAGTTAAATATCTGAGTTGATGAGTGGGTGAATAGTCAGTAGGAACATGTGGAATAAATGCCTGGAGTCTGATCTCGGGCGTTAGTCTTATGAGATCCACTCTCAGTTTCTCAGCGCCATCACTCAGCTCTGTTTCTGTTCCTTTTTCTGTTAAAGGCAGTTTTCTTTCTTCTGTTCTGTGAAAAAAACCCTGCATCTGCATTTAGTTCGGTGTGCTACAACTGATAACAGGCATGTTATCATTTCATAACAGATCGTAAAGTGTACGCTGCTGATAAGTGGGAATCCTGCTTTTATGTCGTGTGGATAAAGTGTTAATCTTTTATCATGTTTTATATTTATGAATGAGGGTGTAACGAAGCAGGTGACGCACCATCACTGTGATCGTTATTATTATCTGCAAAAAAAGCTTACTGAAAAATTACAGTTTTTCAACTGTAATCCACCCCTGCTTTCCCTCTCCCTCTCTCTCTCTCTCTCTCACACACACACACACACACACACACGGCCTATGAAAATTAAAGTTAAATGTATAAACTGCTCTTTGGTCTCTCTGCCGTAAAGTGAGAGTCAGACAACGTGTGCATGAAAGCGCTAGTGAAGTGGCTGACCACATATGCGTAAGAGGGGTTTTCTCCACTACCACACACACACACACACACACACACACCCCGACCAGCACATTTGGAGCTCAAGGCAATGGGCCAGGAAAAAATCCGACATATGCCCATCTTGCATCTATCCACAAAGCATGAGGTCATCCATTTAGTGATCTTAAAGGGAGTGGACCTTGACGAAAAGGTTGTTCCATGGATAACAGAAAATAAGCATCTGTAATAAACTGTTATCCGGTCATTTTCCCATTTGATAACCACACAGCTGTGTAGGAGATCCTGAACTGCATCCTCAAAATGTCACTCTGACATTTCCAGTAATAATGCATTACATGTAATATCTTTTCTTTATGCGTGGGTGCGTACTGCATGAGTGTGTGTACTTGCGTAAAGTTTTCGGGTTATGTAAGGGCAAATGTGGGGGAGTTGTTATGAGCAGTATTTGTATAAGTTGTAGTTGTGGCTTCAAAATGTGTAAATGCATGTGTGTGAGTGTGTGTGGCATTTTGGATCCTTTCAAGTCACACAACTGTGATGCACTTCAGTTTGACAAAGTGTGTGTGTGTGTGTGTTTTTGTGTGAACACACTTTGTGTACATATGTAGAAGGTGTTCGAGAATGAAGAGGATGTGGTGTGTTTGTGGCAGCAGCTATGACACTCATGCCTGCTTGATAAGAGTGACAATGTGTGTGAATGTGTGTTTACTAAAGCGGATGAGGTACATAAGAATAAACAGCAACAAAAAGAACAACAAAAACCTGCGCACATTTACACAGATAATTAGAGAGGTCATACAAATGTCAGTACAAAATGTGATATACTTGAATATGAGTATATGTGAATACTTTCATATTATATTTCAAAGTACCACAGTTTACTACAGTCTACAATTCAACCCCAGAATTATTTGCACACTTCATGAAAATAAGCAAAAAACAGAATTTAAAAAGAATAACACATGCAACACACTTATTGTTTTTGCTTATTTTCAGAGTGCCAATAATTTTAAGTTTAAACACACAGGAATGATGCATAGTTTTATTTTAACACAATATTTTTCAAATGCGTTCTTAAGCAGTGCATTTTTTTCAGCTTTTTTTTTTTTTTTTTTTTTAATTATAGGCACCTCTGCAATAATATTTGCTGAAGCCTCCCCTGGTGAGAATTACAGCACTGACATCTTGGGCACTCCTCCATGCAGAACATTTCTTCTTTGGTTTGTACATGTGGACTGCTCTCTTCAATTCAGACAACAGGTTCTCAATAGGATTTAAACAGAATTTTAGGGCAGACAATTAGGTTGCATTTATTGTAATTAGTATTAAAAGGTGCCAGTGTTTCTGGAGTTGGGCATATATGGGGTAAAATACAATAAGTAAAGAGTTAAGCAGCAGTTTGAGTGAAAACGTTGAATCGTAGTGTATTGTTTACTTTATATAATCATTTTAGCCTATCTATATATATTTTGTGCGTGCCAATAATTCTGGAGTTGGTTCATTTCCAATCCCAGTGGATGAAATGCCTCCCAAGACAGTTCATATAATTTATACGGAGCATAAACGACTCATTTCCAAAGACAAATGCTAACTGTGAAATGGTGGGCAGAAGTTAATAATGTGTGCTAGCGACCAGAAGGTTGTGAGTTCCAATCCCAGCATTGCAACTATCTGGACGTTAAACAACCCCCTTAACTGTTAGCTGCTCAGTTGTGTAACTGGATTGTATCTGGTCTCAGTTGTCAGTCATTTCTACCAAATCCTAAATGATAGTCATCCAGTATAAACATACTGTACATGCTACTTAATCCACTTTTTATGTCTAAACAAAGGAGTCTGCAAACATATATTTGACTTTGCATGCCATTTGAAAGTCTTAGGAGACCTTCAGATAAATGCACATTTACAAAACGGGTTCACATGGGGTGAAGCGTTTACCCAAGAGAAACAGTGTGTATGCATGGCTGCATGACTCTATCATGCTCTGGCCTGAGGTACTGAATACAATGGACACTTTGAGCAGAATTGTCAGCGGTGTTTACCAAACCCGAGACACTGCACCATATTAGGATTGTTTTGAACCTTTGTAAACAACAATGTCCCTCCAGTGTCCCACATCCTTACAACAGTGTGCATATTAATATTACTGCTCACATTAGAAACAACTACACTTCTAACACTGTTCAGTTTTACTACAAATAAATAATGTTTATAGTATTTTAGAGTAGTTATTTCATTCTATTGTATGTATAGTCTTTTCATTTCAGCTTAAGGCTCCTTTCTGAGCAGGGCAGGACTGGATATACTGAAATGTTTTCCTTAAGGAAGCCGGATCTCCTGCTCAGAGTATAAGCGCTTAAACAAGTGAGGCATTGAGCGAACAGGCAGGGAGGAGCGGAGCGTGCTAACCCAACCACATGAAGGACAAAACCTCGGTAGACCTCACATGGCCCAGGAATTGTGAACTCATTGGACCACACAAAACGAGCTTGTATTTTCACACGTATTTTTCTTTCTGACGACAGGAAACGCAGAGAAAGACTTTTTTCCCCTTATCGTTTGGCGAGGCAGCTAACTCACATAATTATCAGCATAGGAAATAACTTAATTAATCTAATTGGTTTACTTTGGACATTTTTAAGGCCTTCAGTAATCAACATTTTTTCAGGATGCCATCATCTATTTAAGCGGTTAGCTTTTCTTCACAGACATGAGATTCTCTAATGCAGTTTAACACTGGATACTTGTGTGTTTATGAGAGAGAAAGATTGAGAGAGCTTGAGAAAGAGGGAGGGTACATATTCCATAGCCAATGGCCTGATCTCTGTCGGGCCACTCAGTCCTCGCGCTCCACGTTTCAGACCATCCATCCCCTGACAGTGAGCCCCCTGTCTCTCTTCCGCGAGGGGCATTCCGGAAAATATTCCACACGGATTTATGAGGCCACGCTTCAGAATCATACACCGAGGCGGGAAGAAAACAGGCCAGGCGGTGTTTTTGGTTATGGTGTGGCATGCAAGACAGGAGCTGAATCATGCACTAGTGGCTTGGCCATGTTGTCTTCCATCACCCCTTGCTGTTTCATCATCCTAACCCTCTTTTCTTTTGATGGTCAGAATTGCTCCTACACTCTAACCTCGCTGGACCTGTTTACAGAGTCCTGGTCAATTACGTAAAGAAGTTTAAAGAAAACTGAAGCATTCGAATTCCCACCTCCACTGGGATTGGCTGGAGATGGCTGCAGAAACCGGAGCGTCTCTCATTTTAAAGCAAAATTTTACTGACCAAGTATCAGATACAAGTTTGGCATGCTTTTGAACTGATAGATGAACGTAGAAAATAAAAGAATGCAGTGTTTATCGCCGCTACTCCGTCGTTTACTTTAACAAATCGACTAGACACCTTTTTCTCTTTCAAGTCAGTGCAGTGCAGCTGTTTATTTCTGAATCAGTATTTAATCACTTCGATTAAAATATAATGTCTCAGCTAGCTACATTTATGAAATCAGATTTCCCGTTCACATTTAAATTGTAATAGAGCACAAGCGGGAGTCTAGCTGTGATTAAATTTCAAAAGCGTCAAATCATGCTTTCAAATAAATGTTTCCTATTAGACGATGTGATTCTGGCTCATTTTCATCAGACGAGGCTGTGGCAAAAACAGGAACATCCTCATCAGAGTCGATTAGAATGTACATTTGTGTTCGATATTTGAACGGCCAGCATTAAAACGTGAGCTTTCACTTATCAGGTCTTGCTGTTTACTCCATTGTTTGACGGACGGCTAATGTTCACCTACTATTTAGAAAGACTATGACAGCTCAGAGACTCCCAAGTCCTTTTCAATCAACTCCCAAAAGCAGTTCTGAAGAAATATAACGATGCAATGAAGTGCAAAAAGAGCTTTTGCTTTTAATTAATCAGGAATGACATTATATAAAGAGACTTCCTATGTTCCAACGAATGGTGAACTGTTTTGTAGTGAGACTGGAAGTTAATCAGATCAGATGAGATATAGCTGATCTTTTATACATTCATTCCGCTTCAAAATTTATGCTGGTCAGGGTCACGGTGGATCCGGAACCTATCCCGGAAAACATTGGGTGCAAGGTGGGAATTTAGACCAGAATTGCAGTCCGTTGCACACACACATTCACACACTCAATCTTACAAGCCCAATTCCAAAAAAGTTGGGATGCTGTGTAAAATGTAAATAAAAACAGAATGCAATGATTTGCAAATCTCATAAACACATATGTTATTCACAACAGAACATAGAAAACATATCAAATGTTCAAACTGAGGAAATGTACCATTTTAAGAAAAAAAAAATAAGGTAATTTTGAATTTCATGGCCGTAACACGTTTCAAAACAGTTGGGACAGGGGCAACAAAAGGCTGGAAAAGTAAGTGTTACTAAAAAGAAACAGCTGGAGGAACATTTTGCAACTAATTAGGTTAACTGGTGACAGGACACTATCATGATTGGGTATAAAAAGAGTATCTCAGAAGTAAAGATGGGATGGAATCTGGATGGAAGCTTATGTTGTTCTAAAACCTGTATATACCTTTCAGCATTGATGGTGCCTTTCCAGGTGTGCAAGCTGCCCACTCCATAGGCACCAATGCATCCCCATACCATCAGAGATGCAGGTTTTTGAACTGAGCGCAGATAAAAAGCCGGATGGTCCCTCTCCTCTTTAGTCCTCTTTAGTCCAGAGGATGTGGTGTCCATGGTTTCCAAAAAGAACTTCAAATTTCGATTCGTCTGACCACAGAACAGTTTTCCACTTTGCCTCAGTCCATTTTAAATGAGCTTTGGCCCAGAGAAGATGGCGGTTTTTCTGGATCATGCTCACATATGGCTTCTTCTTTGCATTATAGAGCTTTAACCTGCATTTGTGGATGGCACGGCGAACTGTGTTCACAGACAATGAGCTCTGGAGGTGTTTCTGAGCCCATGCACTGATTTCCTTTACAGAATGGAACAGCCTGTTTTTAATGCAGTGCCGCCTGATTTTGATTTTCACTCTTGTCCGTTGCTCACAGAGATTTCTCCAGATTCTTGGAATCTTTTGATGATATTATGTACTGTAGATGATGAGATATTCATAGTCTTCACAATGTTACGTTGAGGAAAATTATTCTGAAATTGTTCCACAAATTGTAGACGCAGTTTTTCGCAGATTAGTGAACCTCTGCCCATCTTTACTTCTGAGAGACTCTGCCTCTCTAAGATACTACTTTTATACCCAATCATGTTACTGACCTGTTGCCAATTAACCACCAGCTGTTTCTTTTTAGTAACACTTACTTTTCCAGCGTTTTGTTGCCCCTGTCCCAACTTTTTTGAGACCATGTTGCGGCCATCTAATTCAAAATTACCTTCTTTTTTCTTAAAATGGTACATTTACTCAGTTTGAAACATTCGATATGTCAGAAAACATTTGATATGTTTTCTATGTTCTATTGTGAATAAAATATGGGTTTACGATATTTGCAAATCATTGCATTCTGTTTTTATTTACATTTTACACAGTGTCCCAACGTTTTTGGAATTGGGGTTGTACCTAGGGGCAAATTAGTGTAGCCAGTCCACCTATATGTATGTTTTTGGTAGGTGGGAGGAAACCAGAAAACCTGGAGGAAACACATGCAGACCCATCGAGCATGTGTGCCCAGACCACAATCAAATCGAGGACCTTGGACAAATGAGGCAGCATCCGCTACCCACTGTGACTGTAGTTGGTCTATAGATCAATAATTGGATAGAAAGCAAATGACACACATGTCTGGTCTAGGGAGGGCATCTGAGGTTAGCACAGAATCATGGATAACAGTTCCATCATTTATCAGTGTGGGTATTTACACACACACACACACACACACACACACACACACACACACACAGTCAATGCTTTGTCCTTTTACCTGACATGAACCCTTACAGCAGAACCACTGCCAGATTTCAATAAGTTCATTGTGTGAGAATCCTCTATCTGACCCTCCTAACTCCATTAGTACAAATTAAAAAGCCAACACATTCCAATTTATTCCAGTTTAATTTAGCAGGAATTTTTCTTCAGTCAGTTGTTTTAAAGCATGCTGGCAGGTTTCTTGTTGAAAATGTGTGAGATGGACGCAAGAGCATGATTACCCTCAGCGTGTTGAAATGATTTGATCTTGACACGTTAATGAGCATCAGCTGCACACCATGTGATTTGAGAAACTCTGCTTAACAACATATCATCGGTGGTGTAATTTGGCATCATTTAAAAAAAAAAAAAAGCAAACTCAATATCCACAGAAGAGGGAGGCAGACAGAATGACTAGTGTCTGATGGACTCCAGAACAAAGTGAAAGTCGTACTCTTAGGCCCCTCAATTGCCAGGTCTATTACTATCTTCCACTGATCTCTTCCTCTCTTTCCTCCTGAATATCGTGGAAACAATATGGAAAGGATGCGTCTGGTGCATGACAGTGTGACAGGTGTGAGGATATGGAAATGACACGGAATCGGCATCAGTTCACTTTCCACTGTTTTGCTGCTTCTGACACACTTTACATTTCCTCTACAACATACCATCTAGGCTCAAATCTCCTCACCCTTATTAACTAAACATTATAACAGGAACCAGAGTCTGAATGATTCCAACCACACATCAGGTGGCAGGAACTACTGTACAGTGCCCTCCACTAATATTGGCACCTTTGGTAAATATGAGCAAAGAAGGCAGTTTTATCCAAAAGAAATATCTTTGTTAAATATATGTGTGCCACAATTATTGGCAAACCTATAAATTCATATGAGAAAAATATATTTGAAGTATATTCCCATTGACATTTAATTTTTTTTTTAGTACACCTGGGTGACTAGGATCAGGAAATGTTCCATGACTTCCTGTTTCACAGGGATATAAATATGAGGTAACACATACGCCAAATTCCCTTAGTCATTCATAACAATGGGTAAGACCAAGGAATATAGCTGTGATGTGCGGCAAAAGGTTGTCGAGCTTCACAAAATGGGAAGTGGCTATAAGAAAATAGCACAAGCATTGAAAATGCCCATTTCCACCATCAGGGCAATAATTAAGAAGTTCCAGTCAACTGGAAATGTTATGAATCAACATAGAATTGGACGCGTGTCTATATTGTCTCAATGCACTGTGAAGAGGATGGTTCGAGTGGCCAAAAAATCTCCAAGGATCACAGCTGGAGAATTGCAGAAGTTAGTTGCGTCTTGGGGTCAGAAAGTCTCCAAAACTACAATCCGAAGTCACCTACATCACCACAAGTTCAAGAAAAAAGCCTCTACTCTCATCCAAAAACAAACTCTTCAAAGTGTCTTCAGTTTGCCAGACACTACTGGGACTTGATGAATGGTCAGATGAAAACAAAATAGAGCTTTTTGGTAATAAACACCAGAGGTGGTTTTGGTAGAGAGGTAGCCATATGGAAAAGTACCTCATGCCCACGGTTAAATATGGTGGTGGCTCTTTAATGTTTTGGGGCCGTTTTTCTGCCAGAGGACCTGGACAGTTTGTTAGGATACATGGCATCCTGGACTCTATCAAATATCAACAGATATTGAATGAAAACCTGACTGCCTCTGCCAGAAAGCTTAAAATGGGCTGTGGTTGGATCTTCCAGCAGGACAATGATCCAAAACGTACATCAAAATCAACACAAAAATGGTTTACTGACCACAAAATCAAGGTCCTGCCCTGGCCATCCCAGTCCCCTGACTTGAAACCCATAGAAAATCTGTGGGGTGAACTGAAGAGGAGAGTCCACCAGCATGGAACTCGAAATTTGAAGGATCTGGAGAGATTCTGTATGGAGGAATGTTTTTTTTTTTAATGGAGAAATATTTTTTTTATCCATTTATGTTGTGGAATGTCTGTGAAACAAGTTAGTTCCTGTTATTCTGGCACATACTCTCTGAAGACTCATGAAAACTTGAAAACTCTCCTGTGTCTGTAAATGTGAAAGATTAATGCATTAATATAAACCTGTGATTTGGATTACAGCCAGAAAATGAATCACCTTTGACCAATCAAAATCTAGAATTCTGGTCGTTCTGGTAGTAGGAACATCAATATCAATAACGTTTCTGTAATGGTAGTTTTTGTTTAACTGTGAGACTTTCTAATTAGAACAGATGTTTTTCAAACATTGCAGGAATGTTACTGTTGTAACGTTACAGCCTAACCTTATACATTACCCAGTCCCTCCAGAATTTCATGATTTTGCGATCACAGAAATTAACGTAAAATCAAGCAAACTCCGATATTTTCAGAGGAGCTTGCAATTCTTCAAAATTACCACAGATTTTACACAGATCTGGGTCAAGATGCGTCATAAGAGCTTGGCAGGCTCATATATTTCACCAGTCAAAAACATGACCACTAGCACAGCTGTGAACTTCTCTGTAATGATCATTTCTTCTTTAAGTTAAAATGTTTAAATAAGAGAAACCTGCTTCTGTGTAAACAAACTGAATGGTTATTCTTATGAAATTCTGACGAGGGTTGTTTTAGTTGAATAATAAACCACATCAACCATCAACCACCGGGCCTTATTTTTATTTTTTTTAAAATTCGTGTTATATTGTACCTTCCTTTCCCAAGCCACAAACAGGAACTAAAACCTTGACACTCAGAGTACCAACTCCATTTCAAATTTGACAAATATTTTACCAGGCAGCTTTTAGGGACTAGATCCAACTGAGTATTAAAACAAAAGAGCCATGCATATCCAAATAACCTCTCTCACTCTTTGGATGGGTTTGTTTGAAAACTCGCAGGCCCCTTTGGCAGAAGAGCTCACAGGGGAAGGGTAGTGTGTCTGCTTTATGGCTGTGCTGACGTCAATGGCATAATTCAGATAGTTAGCAGGGTGCACTGCTCACCAGGCCAATGCCAAAACCCGACACAGACTTCCTTCTCTGAGCCAGGCAAACATCTGCTCGTCTAATACAGTCACAGTTCCCTACTCAAACTTGCCTGTCTGACTATGCTAGAGTGTCTAGTTTTGCTTTGAAGAGTTGCTTTTACTTTAGACTAGCATATAAGAGCATTTAACACCATATACAGGGTTAGAGCCTGAAAAGAAAAACAATTCCATTATAAAGTACAGGAAATGGTGTGTATCTGGACTGATTCCTGTCTGTACATTCACAGCAGCCCATGTGACACTTGCATTTCTTATGTGACTTCTTGTTCATTGTTTTAGAAAACTGTTTTGATTCAAATCACAAGCGGAAAAAAAAAAGATAAGAGAAGAAAAACTTCCACTGAGGGCTAAAAACTAAAAATATAGTGTTCAAGCAACAAGGATTCATCTCTGATCATAAGCAGATGGATTGCATGAACAATCTTTAGAACGTTAGATCTTTCCAGCAAGTGTGCCTCATGCCCAGTACAGAGGTATCTGCCCTTTCTGTTCGCCCCTAAAGATAGTAATGTTGTGTGTGATGTAGATCTGATGCCCCAGCTGCTGTGAGAGACTCAACATTTGCAAAAGCCAAGTTCTCTCATTACCACCCAAACTATTCATGTCAGCAGTCAGCTGAGGAGGGGCTATGGAATTTTATCACCTTTCACCTTATGTGTCTGATATTTCATATTGCTAAAAGATTTTTAAAAAATGTTCTTGGTCTGAGATTATAATCTTCATATATTTCACATTCACAAAGTTACAATGACAGTTGAATGTGAAGTTTTCTGATGCTTTCCATCTCAATCACTACTACAGTCTCAGAGTATAATGGTGAGGCATGCTGTTATAGGAAAATAATCAATGATGGAATGGTGTGATGTGGCCCGATGTGAAGCGACATTACTGTTACCACCATGGAGTTGATTATTTGCTCATAACTGCATGTCCTGAAGTGTTTTATTTCTTTTATATTTCAGCAATTTGCCAACAATTATATACTTTTGCTAATCGAAGAATGACATTGCACTGTTTATCTTTGTATGTTTACATTAGGTGTTGTGGAATGTCTGCGAAACAAGTTCTGTCATCACTTATGTTTTAGCAACTATCTAACATCATTCCCTCACCAGTTGCTATTTGTTTTTTTGTTTTTTTAAGTTAATAAGAGAGGGAAATAAACACAGCTTGTCATGTTGCCAGAAAACCAGAAAGCACAAAGCCCTCTGTCCTTATGACTTTCCCTGACAGAAAACTTACTGACATACAAAGCGCTGGCACTGGAGACTCCTTCCATAAATGTTAAACATTTCCTCTCATTTAACCTCTTGGATAAATTATTATTAATTTTTTTATACATTATTATTAGCCTTAGATTATGTACAGAGATTTGAATTACAGTCAGCACTACTATCAAAGCTACTCTTACAGAAAATTTATCAACACCATCTAACTAATCATTTTTAAGAAATCAATAGCTCTGCAGTATACGCAGTATTTATTCTCAAATTCTAAATACATTATTTTCTTTAATTGGTCATACATTGATATAGTGAGTGAAATCAAAAGAGATTCAGAAAAAACTGCTCTTCGTCAGTAAAAACTGGCATATAGTGCAATAGCAAAGCTGTCAAAAATAAAAACGGTTTATAACCTGGGGCCAAAATCAAGGTAATTTGCATAGCCCTTAGAGGAAAAGGGGTGCACTATGTTTCTGAAAGATCTCAACTCAAACCTGGAAAGACACAATGCACAACATGTAGAGAAATTCAGATATTTATCTTTTACTAAGCAGGACAAATCTATCAAAGAACGATCAATTACGGTGGTTTACATACGCTGTTGTGATTTAATCTGAGAAGTGTATGAAAGCTCCATGGTCTGAAACCTGCACAACTCCAAAATTACATCACAAAGAAAGGTAGAAGAAAAACAGCATAAAACATTGCAGAATCATCACTCATGTGCTTGTGTAATATGGCAGGGTAATAAATGAACGAAACATCTTTATCGATCATCATGTTCCTGTTGACTATTTGAACAATCTAAAAAGTACCTAAATGTAACACATGCTAATGCGTGACCTTATTCCCATGAGAGGACACTTCATCCTTCATTTCACATGCAACAAGGCCTCAGTGTGTAGCCCTGATTTGGGTCTAACGGCTAATAGAATATTATTATTTAAAATGTTCTCAGACAATTGCTATTGCTAGCATAAAATGACAGGAAATACTTCAGTATGAAGTCAAATGCTGTATTAAACAGTCCGTACAGGATTTCGCAGAGTTTTTTTTTTTTTTTTCTGTGATTGTTGCGGCCAAAAATGATTGATTTTTCTGCGGCTTTTTTCAAAAATTTATGATGCAATGTGCAGTCTTTCGTGCTTTTTTTGGGTGGAAAACTATTAGAATTGGCGAAATTGCAGTTGCACAAAACTGTTTTGCACGGTCTTTCGCGGTGATGTTTGTTGGTAAATGAGGCCTATTAGCTGTTTTCACGTTCGACGTGTGTGAATCGAAGGGGGTTTTGGATGAATGCGCATTGTGATGGTGACACATGACGCATTGTGATGACATCACAAATCTGAGGAAAATCTGCTGTAATTTTGAAAAATGGCAAGCTCCTCCAAATATTGCAGAGTTTCCTTGATTTTGCAAAATCCTGGAGGGACTGATCAAACATTTACTTCATAGATAGGAGTGAAGTCAAGGAGTGAAGCAGTTGATTGGTAGCATTAGCCAAATTTATTTAGAGTGTTCCTTTTCTTATCTTATTGTAGGTGTGCCCTTGCTTCTGTATTCTAATAATTATGGTTTCTGAAATTGTGCAGCCTAACTGATAAGTAAAATAGCTGTATCACTAACACTCTAACTGCCTCAACACAGGATATAAGAAATTCTATTTCATATATTACTGACCGGAGCTGTATTTTACAGTGCAAATTCCAAAATACTTCGTAGTTACTCTGTATCATCGGAAAAGTAATACCAAACACTAAAATGAAGCATGTTGTGTGTGTATACATGATATTCAGATATCTTTAGTTTTCTATAAGGATTTATTTTTGGGAAAGTTAAGGAGGTGCTCCTTTAAGTTTTCCGAAGCAAGGAAGTATTTTGTCGGTTTTGTTTGGTCAGTAACATGACAAACTGTTTAGGAAGGAAGCTGGTATCAACTGTTTATAGCTGTTATAATGTAAGTGATAACAGGGACTAACTTGTTACACATTAAATGTGACAATACATGGATAAAAAGAACAATTTGTCATTCTTTAATAAATAAAAAAAAACTGCAATTGTTGACAAATTGATGTATTATAAGAGGAATAAAATACTTCATGGTGTGGAGTTATATGAAAATAAACAACTTTGCAGTGGTAATAACTCTGCATCACTCCACCCCATCGTTGATTATTTAAAAAAAAAAAAAAAAAAGAAGAAACCAAAACCTTTCATAATATCCACCGCTGGTAGCATTTTAATGCTAAAAATTCTCCATACAAAAGCTTTTGGTGTAGGGCATATGTTAGAAGGTTTCATAAAACCAGCTATTAATGAGATTCTGCATGTGATAAAACCTACCTGACATGCCATATCATATGAACGGTCTATGTCATTTTTACATTCTTCTAGACATTTTAAATGGTAAAATTTTAAGTGCCCAGGGTTTTACACTTACTCCATCCCCATTCCCCAAACACACACCCCTCTCACTGGAGACCAGGTCTGTTTGAAAATATTTGCAATGATGTCATCCTATCTCTAGGGGTTTGGAGTACATAAACATGGCGCACGGTTCAGATCTGAAGCCAGTCTGGCACATAGGAGTGGACCGATGGCTTTGGGACAGCAGTGTGGTATTCCTCACCTCTGCACACAGAATCAACACATACTGCACATCAGTCGAGCAGGCGGCCTGCTACGACATGTAAACATCACACGCAAAGTTTCTCACATCAGTCAAAGTCATCTAGTGGTCAAACGCCATCACGTAGGCATGGCCGTGCACTGGTATACACACACACACACACACACACACACACACACACACACACACACACACACACACACACACACACACACACACACAAGCAGAAAGATCTTCAGATCCCTAAGTAAAAGGAACTAAAAGCTTAAGCCAATCCACAATCCACACACACACACACACACACACACACACACACACACACCCAGACGCACAGACACACAGACACACAGACACACAGACACACAGACACACAGACACAAAGCCGGACACTTGACTCAGTAGGGATGTGGTGTGCAGAAATCTGGTCGAGCCGTCACGGTTATCACACAGGCTTCCTTTGGGCTGACGTTTTCCCGACAGACGGGAAGACCCTGTGTGTTTGGGTGGCCTGTTGCTGCTGCTGTTGCTATGGTTACCATGCCCAAGACAGATGATGGGAAAGGATTTGGCTGACGATGCTCTGGTGTTCCTAGACGGTGCCTGTGTTTAGTGAGTGTCTGTACTTTATAAATGAAACCCTTTTCTTACGTTTTTTTTTTTTTCTTTTTTTGCAGTAGTTTGAACATTACAGGAAATAAGGGAGAGGAGGGAGACAGCAAAAGGGAAACAGTGAACAATGCAGAAAGTGAAAGGTAATAATTTATAAGGAAATGAGTTTAATTTACTCTGTATAGAGCCTTTCATTTAAATAACAAAAAGCCTACGACTGTTTCAAAGAAATGACTAAAAGCAAACCCAGACAAAAGTAATACAGGATACTTTAAAAAAAAAAAAAAATCACAGATAAGAAATGATAGTGTAAGTAGGTTTTAAGCTGGACTTTGGACCAGAAGTAACACCGTGCTTGAAAGAGAAGCATTAATAGAATGTTTCCTATTCCTTTATTATTGTATGAGGACAAACAATCCATTAGCAGCCTTGGTTAGCCTGTTTAATGGCGCATGCCGGTGTGTGAGGTCAGCCGAGGCCCTGTTCTGGAAAACCGCCTGGATAATAATGTGCCAACTGACTCCTACTGACACTACATAGCCTGGGAACAAGCAGAGAGTGCGGGAGACAGAGCACGCGAATAAGGCCACACACACTGCATGTGCTATGGCCTCACTGCGCATGTGTGTGTGTGTGTGTGTGTGTGTGTGTGTGTGTGTGTGTGTGTGTGTGTGTGTGCGTGCGCGCCTGAGGGCCAGGGAAAAATAACCTGACAGGACTCAGTCACAGAGCACATTACCACATATATGTAATAAAACACGTCACCACTTTAGAGTTGATTATTTTCCTATAGCATTATTCTTCCTTCACAATATTTTATTCCTCTTATACCATAGCAATTTGTCAAGGATTAAAATTTTGAATTTATTAATGAGCAGCACATCATACTTTTAAACTATTTATAGTTACATTTAATGCTGTGGAACATTCAAGAGACAAGTTAGTTCCTGTTATCACTTATGCTATAACAGCTATAGTTATACTATCGTTTGTTCACCCGTCCTTCTTTTTTTCTCTCTGGATGTATAAGTAATTAAAAATAAACTCATAATGTTACCGAGAACCCGGAAAGCGCAAAGTTCCACTTCCGTGGTGGAAAACTTACTGACATTACAAAGCACTGACACTGGAGACTCCTTCCATGAATATTAAATAAATGTCTCCATACAGAAAGCTTCACCAAACTTTTTTTTTTTTTTTAAAATAACATGTTATTTAAATCGGTTTATTAGGTGAATTGAATTATTGTCAGAGCTACTGTTGGTGACATGAAATAAGATTCCTCTGACCAGTCAGATTTGAGAATTGCACAGCAGTGCTGTGATATCAAACAATTCATGAAAAATGGACATGCAAAAAAAGAACCTGCAAAAAAAAAAAAACAAACATGAAAATACTATAAAATATTATATGAATATACAAATTAATTACACAAAAATAATCCCTATACATAAATATACATACAGTATACAGTGCACACATGCATAAACACACAACAGTACGCTGTTAATTGTGTTGGTCTCTTACTGTTTCCCACTGCTGAAACGTGACATCATTAGCGGGAGTACAAACCTATAGAGCCATGCAGCTCGATGCGTGTGACAAAACAGGAAGTGCTTGTCTTATTTCCTGGATACCATCATAAAACAACTCAGAGTAAGCTTTCCTGTGATAGTGAGTGATTCAAATGGTGAAACAAACACACAGTCATGGACAAGCACACAATGCTAGACACAATGGTTATGGTTCGAAAACCACATACACATATAAATCCGACAAGGAACTACATTATACGGGAACATGTGTCATAATCATTACAAGAAACAGTGAAATAACCACATGTAGCCTTTGACATTAATTTCAGCCATTAGTTTTGTGGCTGTGGAAACAAATGCTGAGCTCATGTCTTCTGCCAAGGAGGGAATTACCAAAACCTCAGTGGTCAAGCTCGCATTGCTCCAGGATTACTCTCTAATATTTCTGTTGGAGACCACGCGCTCAATTCTGGACTGATGCAGGACCCCCACCCGGGCTCTCCAGTGACGATGACAGTGACGCAGGTTCGCGTTCTCTGGACTGGACCACGATAAAGCCCACCATTGTGCTTCTCTGTGCAAGCAAGCCACGGAAAGCCTTAGACAGATTACACAAGCCGGGGTGCTTTATTAGGCCTAATGCAGCTAGTTCTAACAATATTACCACTCTGTTAAAAAAAAAAAAAAAAAAAAAAAAAAAAAAAAAAAACAGCTGGCTACATTCTGCTGCTTTAAGATCAGATTTCAATACCGCGGTCAATCCTGCTTTACGGCACTAAGTCTAAATCAATAAGACTGACTTATGCCATGTGGCCTCAAGCTGTGATCAGCAGTCAATGTTCAAAACATGCATGCTGATCCCTTCCAGTGAAGGTTTACAGCTCTGAGTGATCCCAAGCCAGGGACTGTACCAAAAGCTCTGCACTGACATAAGCGTTGTGGTTCTGAGCTCTCAGTAAGGGTCAAGCTTTTGTGTGAGGAGCAACAGGAGAGGCCTAAACACACATTCTCAATCCTCCATAGTGCTCACAAGACATGAATACCCAGTTTATCCTCAAATTGAACTTTGGAAAGCCCAGAGTGTTCATGGTTTTTCTGAACAGCTGAAGAATATTAGCTGTCCTTCAAACAAGGGGAAACCTAGCAAGAAGGTGAAAGCTCATGTTATATGATCTCAAACTCATAATGTTACTAAGAAACCAGGACACAACCATTACAGATCCCTGACACTGAAGACTCCTTCTATAAATGTTAAATAAAGGTCTCTGTACAGAAGAAGCATCCAAATTGAACTTTGGTGAAACATGAGGTGAAAGATCAGGTTACATGATCTGTTCAAATAAAATGGACTGAAACAAGAATGATATAGTCTTAGCTGTACTAAAGGAAAACAATATAAAACTTGGAAAGCAAGTTCAGAATAAAAAAAAATATTACAAATGTAATATGCTTGACACATATTACAGTTTTAAACGATTTCTGTTCTGCTATGGGATTCTAGAGAAGAGTAATATAAGGATTCCACTTTAGCACTTTAGATGACAGGCTCTGATTGAAATGATTTTTCAGTCATTTCAATCAGAGCCTGTCATCTAAAGTGCTAAAGTGGAATCCTTATATTACTCTTCTCTAAGCTCTCCCGTGTTGCAGTTTCATCTTGAATGGGTTACCAACAGACAGGTAACAGGAACTACCAGAAGAGATTCAATGCCCCTTGACATCGGTTCTACAACTCTCTGAAACTTTACTGGAGAAAATGAACACCATTCTTCTGAAAGATATTCCCTCTTCCAGGTCCTGAAAGAGACTCCCATCAGGAGAAAAATGCTTCATCACAGCATAAAGGTGATCAGTCAGAGGAACTTTGTACTTATTTATAGTGGCTCTTCTTCTATTTACTCCAATCATGCAATAAATGCTCCCCACTGTATAACATATTTAATTTGTCACCTATCAGTGTAAAACAGCTCCATTGTACCAATTTGTTAAAGTATTGAACCACTGTAACGCTCAAGTAGCAAAGACAAACACTACTTCTGTTCATTTTCTTTCATTCATCAGTTCAAAAACGTGTAGAAAATGATGATTTCCTGACATATTATTACTGTTATTAAGCCAGTAAAACTGGGAAAGGTCTGTTTTTTCCTATCTGTCTTTTGTCTCTGTCATTCCTCTTCCCGTCCTAGCTCTGTGACTATGAAAGGACAATTGCGAGCCAAGCACCAATGAGGGCGACAAGGAAGTGATGTGGCGAGCCTGCAGACATAAATGAGCAAAACAAGGCAAGCAAATGCTCACGATGACTTTCGTTGTTTGTTCCTACAGACTGCTCCATTTCTCATGACTAAAATGATGATGCGGCAATAAAGAATTCAGACTAATTATAGACACTGACTCTTCTTACTGAAAGTGAGACAAGTGCACACCATGGAAAATAAATATTAATAGAAAAATGGGTTTCTCTGCAGGGAATAGGAAATGGACCATTACTGGATGTAAGACTAACTACTCAGCAGAGTTTATATAAACAGTAACCTGCTCAAATAATCTGCCCTTTCCAGTCCTTTAACTGGAAGTGCACCTATATCTGACGCTCGTCCCTTAATAGACAAGCAGAGCAATGGTGGGACCATGGAAAAATAACATGACTGCCCTTCGGGATTGTTTTTCATTTTAATCTAGTTATCATTCCATATTAAAATGGCATGGCAGTGATATGACTGTTATGCCAAGGACACGCTGAGTGGTGTTTCGGGCATTAGGGTTGGACTAGCTGTTGGGAAAGACTTGAGTTCCCAAATGCCTGAGCAAATAACATCTTAGTGCTCAAACACTCCAATGTTGTCAGGCTATGATCAATGGTGGAGGAGTGAGTGGGGTAATGTGTGCTCGAAAGGCGCTGTTTGCCAATGCAGTCGAAATGCACACTTTGTAAAGGACATGCTAACTAACGTTAGGAAAGTTGTGATCATATCATTTCAAAAACTGAAAGCTATTTTCATTTGGCCAAACCGCTAATAAAGGCAGACTGATAAGAAAATCTGTGTACATGCCAGACATGGTGGAGTACTCAGTATTTATCATTGCTGTAACTCTATGCTGTGTTAATCTCAGTAAGATAAAGCCCCACCTTATATGGCAAACGGTTAAGTCCTAGCTTACGGTTTAGTTATTTATATTATGACACAGAGTTGTTGAATTCTCAAATCTGAAGGATAAATTTTCTATAACAGCAGTAGTTCCAGCTGTAATTCAAATGACAGGTTTGTATTAATGTGCTTGTGCACCTCATTCAGTAATCTAAGCCTAATATTAATCTGATTAAAAAGCACGTTTTCACTTAACAAAGCAAAACATACAATAATCAATATGATGAAGCTTTCTGTATGGAGACATTTATTTAACATTTAAGGAAGGAGTCTCCAGTTGTGCTTTCCGACTTGTCAATAACAGTCTGCAATTTTTTTTTTTTTTTTTTTGTCTTATTAAGTTCAAGAGAAAGAAAAAAAAAGAGAGGCTGGTGAGAGAACAACTCTCTGCTTGTATAATATAACATTCCACAACATTAAAAACGGTTAAAAATCATGGTGTGTTGTTCATTAATCAATTAAAAATTGTAATTGTTGGCAACTCACTGTGGTAAAGGATGGTAAAAGAAGAAAATCTTCTGGGATGTGCTTTTATTGGAAAATAATTCACTTCACACAACCTGTCATGGATTATATTCCTACAACAATGTGCCCTATTGTGTTTTATTCCTCACCTAAAGCATATTATTTAATAACAACCATATAATATTCAGCCATGACAGTGAAGCTAATAGTAAACAATTATTAATGTTTGGAGTAAGTAGCAGGAGGAATGTATGCTTAGTTCCACTTAAGTTGTTAGACTCTTAACAAGGAAGTGCATTTGAGAATTTTCGTTCTCTTTCCCACGTTATCTTTTATACATAATAGAAAAGTCACTTATCAAATCAAAACAGGCTTATCATAATTGCTATTAAGTGTTAGGAACCCTTTAGTCCCAGGTGGACTGGTGGCAGCAACACCTCCGGGATGCTTTCCTGTTGGTACACTTTGTAAAGAGTGCACGTGATAAAGCAGAAAACCACCGCACATGTCTGTTTGTGTTCATGATAAGACGTGCAGACGTACAGGCCACACACAAACGTTGTGATAAGAATAGAGTTATACAGAGCACCTGTCGGAAGCATCATGAGGCTGACAGACTGGCAGTATAAGCGGCAAGGCCTCTGGAATAACAACCTTGGGGCGTCTACGTGACAGACTGAGCACCTCTGGAGTGTCTACGTGAAAGAACAGCACCGTTACCTATGAGAAAGTAACTCTCATGGCTATGTTTCTGCTTAGGCATGAGCATGGTATAACGCCAGCATTTTGATCGTCCCTGCATAGTTCACCCTGTGGGTACTAAAGTGTACTTGTTTGGTGCAAAGGTACAGTATATCAAAGGCATATATGAATATATAGTGTAGCTTTAAGATGATTTAAGATACGTAATTCAATGTAATTTCATTGATTTTTTTTTCTTATCTTCTATATATCAAAGCCACTGCACATGGCAATGAAAGATCCACAATTCATCTGCAGTCTGTGATTTGCCCTGAACTGTTTTTCTGTCCTACCTCAAACAGTCTCAACGTTTTACATCATCTCAGCACCACACACTAAGAGAGCACCTGAGGATATGGAGCTGTGTAATTATCTTCACACATGCCTAATAATATAAATAAACATTTCTTACTGAAAGTGACAGAGAAGCGCACCACCAAAACTAAATATTTATGCTGAAAGGACTTCTCTGTAGGGAAATGTAAATAAAGCTTACCGGATGATTCAGATTTCTGAATATCTAGCACTGAGAACCTAATTCACGAACCTTATACAGTGTATATAATTTCAGCAATGCTGTACATGAACGGTTTCATAACTAACATTATTAACTAACCAGGAAATTCAGCTTTAAGAAGCCATGAGTAACATTAACAAACTAATTGTTGCTTGTATTCCATCCATCCATCCATTTTCTGTACCGCATATCCTAGACAGGGTCGAGAGGAGACTGGAGCATATCCCAGGGGACTCGGGGTACAAGGCAGGGGACACTCTGGACGGGTGCCAACCCATGGCAGGGCACAATCGCTCACACTTTCACACACACATGTTGCTTGTACTCATTCACTGTTGAATAAAATAAGCAAATTAATAAACACCTGATTTAACCAATGATCTATCCAGCCAATAGGCACTAACACATTAATCAATATGGTTGTGGATGTTAATTGCCAAGACACCTTAAGTAACGCTAAGTGGAACTGAAACCTAGTAACATGCTGTAATTTCTGTAGGGAGAACTTTATTTAACATTAATGGAAGGAGTCTCCAGTGTCAGAAATGGCTTTGTATTGGTTTCCTCCACAGGAGAATATTTAGGAGAGAGGACTTTGCATTTTCCAGTTTCTCTGTAACAAAAGAAGTTGTGTTTTTTGTCGTAAATTCAAAATGGAGAAAGACTGAGAGGGGTGAGATGATGACTGTTTATAGCTGGCAGTCCGTACAGGATTTCACAGAATGTTTTTGTGACTGTTGTGGCCAAAAATGTTGGATTTTGCTGTGTTTTTTTTTCTAAATTTGCGATGCAACTTGTGGAGTTTTTTTTGTGCTCTTTTTCTGGAAAACTACTTGAACTGGCAAAATTGCAATTGTATGAAATTGTTTTGCACGGTTTTTTTGCAGTGATGTTTGTTGGTAAATGAGACCTTTTAGCTGTACTCATGTTCGACGCACGTGAATCGAAGAGGGCTTTGTCTGAATGCGCGCTGTGATGACAGATCCCAAATCTGCAGAAAATCTGTGGTAAATTTGAAACATTTTAAGCTCCTCTGAGTACTGTGGAGTTTCCTTGATTTTGCGTTAATTTCCTGGATGGACTGAGCTGATATCATGCATGGACATTCCACAACATTTGATGTAGTTATAAATCACTTGACGCTGGCACATTGCTGTAGTGTAAGAGGAATGAAACATTTCAGGATGGTTATAGCATCACACCATACGGTTGATTATTTTCCTATAACAGCGTGCCCCTCCTGTTTTATTCCTTACCTAATGCATTAGAATTTTAATTTTTTTTTTTTTTTTTTTTACAAATACAGTACTGTGCAAAAGTTTTAGGCACCTTTTAGGAACATTTTAGATTCCCAAGCATTAGTTTTCTAGCACAAAATTAAATTAAACAGAAAAATGTTTGTATGTCATTAAAGAAAGCAGCATATTACGTAAGGGACACTTTTCAGACAAAAGACACAATGAAGGCTGCTGGGTCTGCCCTGGATCTGCCAAATAATGTAAATGTAAATCAAACTATTTAAACTAATTAAATGTGTGTCAAGGCATTATCTTGTAGGTGTGTACCTGTGGTTCAGGTGACATAACAGGATACAGAAGCACACACACACTGTTCTATCAACATGGCTTAATCTGAATAACAAATAACTACATGCAGCTATGAAACTTGGTACAATACCAGCATAACAAGGGCAATTCCTGTGAAAGGAAGTAGTGGATAAGAAATGTACCTCTTAAAAGCTCTTAATTACAATGATCAAGAATCATTAACCCAAGAGTAATGGTAGTAGTGGTTTTATCTCTCATCAGGAAACACATAGCGCTGTTTCAGATTCTTCAGCATTCTGTACGGCTTTATCATTCCTTAACGCACCGATGAGGCAATGCTGTATCTCAGATTTACTCTTAAACAATCCACAAGAAGTGGATAATCCTCAAAGTCTGCCATCTTGGAATGGATTGTTTAGGCACACCTCTTTTGCATCGACCAATCACAGGCTCGGTCACATAGCGTGTTTGTCTACGGAGTTGGGGCAGTGAGCGAAGCCCCTGTACGACTTTCGTTTGCTGCACAATTACATCATATTGCTTGTGGAAGCCAGTATGAAGTATGCTGAGGCCTGAGATAGAACCTCATGTACTCGCTACCTTGTTCTTTCATTCATAACTCACAGCTCATGAACGTGAAGTAAACTTGAATGATTTACTAAATGTAGCTCTGTTTACATATGTTAGCGTTATGGCGTCATATGTACCTGTGATGTTCTTGTTTACAAGAGAAGCAGGGGAAACTTAACTAATTCTCCTTCTCACCATCAGGAGATTTCACATAAACATATGATGTCAGAATACACGCATACACACACACTAAGATATATGAATGCACATTCAGATAAACATGCATACATTATTCTCATGAAACATATGAACTAAGAAGAATTCACCCAACCACCAACCAACTGCTCTGTTTTTTACATTTACTCATCTCTTGAATCCTGACATTTTTCATCTCCTTTTTTTTTTAAAAAAAAAAAAAAAACAAGATTCTGCTTTGACATGGCCCTGAAGAGGTCGATGACAGAGTGTCCATGGATAAGAAAGGATTTAGCAGCCCTTCACAGTACAGCTTGTCCTGATAAAAGATATGAACTGACCTAGACGCAAATCTGTGTGTGTGTGTGTGTGTTTGTGTGTATGTGTGTGTGTGAAAACTACACTAGCAGCCAATCTTTCCCCATAAAAATCGTCAACATTTTCCCACTCATTAACACACAGGTAGAGTCATCGCTCGGCATGCGAGAGAAGCTCACACGCACAAGCACACACACACACACACACTGAAAAACACCTCCAGGGTTCCGGTGGATTCCAACAGTGAGGGAAAAACAGGAAAAATCTGCGCTCTCCTTCCTGCCCTCTGACCCTGTTTGTGTGACACGCAGGAAGCAGTTTAGGAGCAGACAGGAGGTCAGTGGTTCCCTCATTCTCATTGTCTCCATAGCTGAGGGTTACATCACTAACACACAGCAGACACGGGCACTCATAAAGCCAGAGTGTGTCATTGTGTCTGAGGAGGATAAAGAGGATGTTTTTGTGAGGCCATAGGATTCTTTAAAAAAAAAAAAAAAAAAAAAAAAGGAGGCCACAGGTGTAAACGAGGCAAGAAAGAAAGAGAGCAGGAAATGACAGACTGACAACTTCCCCCCATTTACACCTCCGTGAAAGGAATGTCTTCCGTGTGATGCGTTTTAAAATATGCATGTATCCTGAGGGTGAAAAATAGTATGACTGAGACGATACTGAACACGGGTATCAAGGCTGGTATTGTCCGTGTCATATAGGTTTAGCATGTTTTTCGATTCAATTCACATGTGTAAACAGGTAAACATGAGCATAACTGAGCAACAGAAGCATGCAGAGAGCTGGATCTGTCAACAAAATGATGGCAGTATTGGATCAGAATACTCATGCTATCAAAAAAAAAAAAA